>PVHY01002538.1:39454-124841 GCA_004024945.1 Uropsilus gracilis
CCAATGGATCAGAATTGAATATCCAGAAATAAAACCACACATATACAGTCAATTAATCTTTGACAAAGGGGCAAAAAACATACCCTGGAACAAGGATAGCCTCTTCAGTAAATGGTGCTGGGAAAACTGGATCAAAACTTGTAAAAAAAATGGACCAGGATAACACCCTCACACCCTGTACAAAAATTAACTCAAAATGTATAAAGGACCTGGAAGTGAGACCTGCAACCATAAAATACATAGAAGAAAACCTGGGCAAAACCCTTCATGAATTTCACCTCAGAAATCCATTTGGGGAAACAACTATGGCTGGCAAAAAAATGAAGGAAAACATAAACAGCTGGGACTATATAAAACTTAAAATTTCTGTTCTGCAAAAGAGACAATAAACAAAACAAAAAGAAACCCAACCAACTGGGAGAAAATTTTTGCCCTCCAGACAAGTGACAAGGATCTGATAACAAAGATCCACAAAGAGCTCCTACAGCTCAACAAAAACAAAGCAAAAAACCCACTCAAAAAATGGGGAGAACTGAAAAGACACTTCACCAAAGAGGAGATACAGATGGCTAATAGACATATGAAAAAATGCTCCACTTCACTAATAATCAGGGAAATGCAAATTAAAACCACATTGAGATACCATCTTACACCAGTAAGAATGGCCCACATAAACAAAACAGACAACAACAAATGTTGGCGTGGATGTGGAGAAAAAGGAACTCTCTTACACTGCTGGTGGAAGTGCAAACTGGTCCAGACACTATGGAAGACAGTGTGGAGGACCCTCAAACAATTAAAAGTGGACTTACCATTCGACCCAGCAATCCCACTACTAGGAATCTACCCAGAGGACATGAAGACATTAATTCAAAAGGACACATGTACGCGCATGTTCATTGCAGCCCTGTTCACATTTGCAAAGAACTGGAAACAAACCAAATGCCCCCAAACAGATGATTGGCTAAAAAAATGTGGTACATATACACGATGGAATACTACGCATCCGTCAAGGAGGACAAACACATGTCATTTGCAGCAACCTGGATGGAACTAGAGGGACTCACATTGGCAGAAATAAGTCAAAAAGAAAAAGAGAAGTACAGGATGGTCTCACTTATATGATGGATATAGGGAAAAACAAACAAATAAGAAAAAATGAAAACAACCAATGGGACTGAACCATGGAGCGAGAGAGGAGGAGGGGGAAGATGGCGGGGGAGGAAAACAACAGGCCAAACAACCAACAACTGAACATCAACTTAACCAACCAATAATTTGCAGAAAAATGGGAGAAGGAGTGACTGAAGGGGGGATACAGAGGGGGGATATGGAGGGAGGAGGAGGGATCAATTAATGCACAATTGTGACAAATCAATACAAATTTTAAAAAATAAATAAAAAGCCTCATTTTTCTTGTAAATGTTCATAATAACAACTACTTAAGAATCAGAGATAGGAGTTACTGTTTTTTCTCAGAAAAGAATGTGTACATCGCAGGGACGGTGGCGCCTGCCTGTAAGCTTCAGCCTATGAAGCGGCCGGGGCTAGGGATCGCGGTTCAAGTCCCACCTGGGGCCGGTGGCAAGACCTTGTTCCAAAAAAATTGCTGGGTGTGGTGGTGCGCACCTGTTATCCTAGCTACCTGGGAAGCTGAGACTGGGGATTGCTTGAGTCTGTGGTACTTCGGGTAATATGAGCCTGCAGTTCCCCAGGCAAAATAGCGAGACCTAGTCTCAAAAAAAAAAAAAAAGTACATCTAATTTTATATAAAAACTCACATAAATCCTTACCTGAGTTCTTTGTATTTTATTATAAGGACTTTATAATTGGTCAATTGATAGTTATTATTTCTTATCTGGGATTTACTCTTATAATGAAAGTTGTTTCTTTTTTAAATCAACCTCTAAAGATGATAAATTAAGTGTAATTTTTGTGTTTAATTCTCATAAACTAGCACACAGCTATATAGTCACAGATTAAGTAGACACCTGAATAATAATTTTAGTTAAAATCAGTAAATATGTCACAACCTACCTATACTATTGGGGAGCCAAATATTCTTTGTAGACACAGTGAGTTATTTGAAAAATATTTTCTTTTTTCACTTTCATACAATGCACATCAACAATTCCTATGTTACATTTGCTTTATCAACTCTTTTATATTTTTACAGATCTGGTGAATCTACATGGGAAATAACCATACCTTTGTAGCTTTATACCTGAGGTTAACAAATGAGTATCCAATTCACAAATTTTCGAACTCTACAACTTGCCAAAATTCGTTAAATTTTAATTGAAATGCAAATATTATTTAACTGAAAATTAAAGGAGAATTAATCCAAATCTTTTAAAGTAGGCAGAAAGTATTTGTTCAACGTTAGAAGTATTTGTTCAATGTTAGATGTATCGATAGGGAACAAACACTGTTCTGCCTGGTAACTTTGTCTATTTCAAGCATTTTATTTCCTACTGGCATTATACAGTGACCTAACAGGTAGTTCTTCAGTTTTGGTGGTGAAAGGTCATGCTGCTAACAAGATTAGATTCATAACCAACCTTCAGAAATGTGTATGAAAGGAGGGGAAACAGAAAGTCTGTGCACTGCGAAAGTAGAGTTTCTAACTCTTAAAATCCTGTGAACTGAAAGGTGATAATAAAACTGAATATCTGCAAATTTGGATTCTGTGTGAAACACCTTAGTTATATTAGCAGAACTGTGTTGAAGCGGTACAAGGGAGGATATGAGTGTGCACAAAGTTTTTGTTAGAAACAGCATAATGTGAGAGAGATAGGTATCCTACGGTTGAATTTCACACCATCTGACCATGTCTTCCTTTCGCAGGCACTGAGAAATATTTCCTAACAGTTCCTAGACTCCCTTACCAGTCTCAGCCTTCACATTTGTCCAGAGATATGAAAGAAAGTCATTGATCTTTTAAAAAAAGTTAGCAGAATGCACTGAAATGGCCTTTGAGCAAAATTAAAAGCAGATTTTTTCTAGAAATAAAATATATAATAAATAAATAAATGAATAATATTAGTGTTTGATTAATGTCAATCATTTGAATTCAAATTGTCTCAAGTCACTCCAAAACAAAAATTCTTTTTGAAAAAAACCTACAACATTTGTTCTAGATAGCAGGTTAAGGATCCATGCTTGTAAGAATGAAATAGTGTGCATTATTTGATCCCTAGTTACATTACATAATTGTGGTAGTTTGCAAGACTTTTCTATGTTCAAGGAATATTCTAGTTCTCCCAAGTATCCAAGGAAAAGGAAGAGTAATAAATTTCTAGCATATCAAGTAATCAAGAAAATGGAAGTTATAGTATCAGAAAGGATTGAAATAATTATAGTCTTAGAATTGATTCAAAATATGATACTATATACTACATAGGTACTAAAATATGAAATTATATACACTGTATACTATGATATGTAACCAAAGGTATACTCAGAAGAAATGTTTTCATCTTAAATACATTTATTGGAGAAAAAAATGATTTAAAATACAAGAATGAAGAAATCAAACTGACAATCTATAAAATGAAAAAAATTAAGTTAGGAAAACAAGTTAAATATAAGTAGTGGATAAAGCAAATTAAATACTTAACATGTTTTAGAAATAAAAAGTCATTCATAAAAGGTCATATAAAAATAAGGCACAGATTCAAAAAATGTTATATAAAATTATCTACAGAAGATGTAAAAATTATTAAATTGACAAAAGGTAACCTAAAAAAAATTTACCATGTTTTGCATAGATATTGAAATAGTAATGAACTACTCCCCACTAATCCCAATCAAAGGTACCAGGTCTGGATTATTTTATGACTAAAAATTAACAAATCTTGAAAAAGGAAAATTCTGTCTATAACATATTGACTATTGATATATATGTATATGATTTATAATGTTTAAAATAGCAACTGGTTTTAACCCCAAATGCAGCGATTTTTTCTAAATACAATGTGAAAAAAATGGAGATTTATCTTGGGAATGCAAAAGTGACTTAACATTAGACTTTCAATGGCAAGTACTATACTAAAATACTAAAGCTCGAAAAATCATTTGATGACCTCACTTGATTTTGAAAATTAATCTAGAGGAATACAGCCCATTTATAACAATTTTAAAGTCACTTGTAAAATGAAAGCCATATAAAATAATTTCCTTGTCTCTCTGGAAGAATCTACTGAAGTTCTGCAGCAAGCACTATATCAAGAGATGACAGAAGAGAGGCAGGCTCATCACTGACAAGAAGAAAACAATTGGTCAACCTTTGACTGAAGGACCTAGTCAGTATAATAAAAGAAGGAAAACACTCCAGGAAGTTACAATATTTGCAGATAATATTGACATTAATCTGAAAATCCCAATTTGATGAATTTTAACTCCAGTAAGAGAATCTAATCAAGATGGTCAAATACAAACTCAACATCCTCTATTCATTGGTAAATCAATTCAAAGTAAAATAGAACAAATGGTATACTTGATAATACTAATTATTATATAAGATACTTAGGAATGGTCCTAATAAGACTTCACTAGACAACATGTGGTCCTAATAAGACTTCACTAGACAACTTTAAATAGGGAAATGTTCTGTTCGTGAGTAAGAAGGTTCAATACTGGAAATATGTTGATATTCTACAAATTAGTTTATGCATTTAGTACAACACTAATGAAAAAAGAGAATGTTTCAAAGAAATTTAAAGCCTGTTCCAAAATCCACAGAAGACAGACAAGAAAATAAAATCAAGCTAAATCTCTAAAGGCATACTACATATGAAACACATAACTACAGTGAAATAAAAACTGTAGTACTGGGGCAAAAATTGATATCGAGATCAGAGTCTGAAACCAGTTAAGAGGCCATAGGAGTTTGAGATGGTAGACTGGCAACACCTGGAATCACCTCCATATACACAACAGACTGGCATCAGTGAGGGAGCAACAGCACTTGGAAGAGAACTGAGGACTTCGTGATCAGCTTCTTGACAACACAGTAAGATATATACCACCAGATTGGTTAAGAAAACCCAAGAAATAGTCCCTATAGGAATAATATGAGCACTGGGAAAGGACTTTCCATAGATCCTCTGATCATCACTGGGTTCCTAACAGACAAGTCCCTTCCTTCATGGGAGATGATAGATTTCAGGGTAGGGATAGAGCTGATGGCACCAGGGCTAGCTTAGTGGTCATGGGAAGCCCACCCTGTCTGGGTTTGGCAGATATGTGGATGGCCTAATTATTACAAAACCTGCAACTTCTTATGGTATCTGCTTGCAATTCAAGCCCTCAGTCTCCTGGCCCCCATGTGCCTGAGCCTCAAGAAAAAGGTCCTGCCAGAAAAACCTACTGAAATCATAACAAAACTGTAGAACCAGTCACTTGCATTTGGCAGCCCATGAGAGAGCACCATTGATGTAGTGTGCTTTGACCAGCCTTGACTAAGCAGTACCTGCTGATTCCATCCTCAGTCAGGCAGTGGGAACACAGGAGAGATGAGCCTGTGACAGGCTCCTGCAGCAGTCTCCACACCCCTGCATCTTGGGTTCCTGGACAATCACTCCACACTGCCTCTTGAGTTCCAGACATCCTGATAAGGTCTCCATCTATATCACAGAACGTACTGCATCCTTGACAATCTTTCAGGTATTTCTTCCTTTTTGACTACAATTACAAGTGAAATTGGTTTCTAAATTTCTCCTACTCATTGTTTATATATATATATATATATATATATATATATATATATATATATATATATATATATATATGCCTAAGAACTCTTTTGTACTGAATTTATGACCTGTCACTTTACTGTATTCATTTACTATTTCTGGAAGTTTTTCATAGTTTTTTAGATTTTTCTATGTATATTATTATGTTATCTGCAAAAAAAGAAGTGTGACTTCTTTTCTGGTTTGAATTATTTTTATGTCTTCTTCTTCCCAGATTGCTCTATCTACAACATCCAATGCTATGTTGAACATTAGGTGTTAATGAACATCCTTAGCAGTCTACAGCCTTAGGGGAAAATGTTCAGTTTTTCCCTATTGAACGTGGGTTTCTCACATCCTGGATTGCTACTCTGCTATTTCTGCCTTTGCATCTTGTATTATTGTGCCCCTTTTTCCATAGGCATCTGGGTTCCCGTTTTGTGTTTTTCTCCCTAGTTGGTACACTAAGCTTTTAATTTCATTTATTCTCTTTATTTAGCTTGGTGGCAGGTGAGCAAGGGAGGGGAAGCTGGAGTCCAAAGACAATCAGTCTACAGGAGACTAGGTTATTCCAGCCCTCATATAATTCTTTGCTCTGCAAAGCAAATGCTGTCCACTGCTTCATGAAGCGCAAGTCCCAGGGACCCATCTCCTTGATGCTCCTCTCTGTGACTTGGGTGTGCTTTTGGCAAGTGGTATAAAGCAAGTTTCTTTTGCAGCTCTCCCAGCAGGAGGGGGAAGTCGATTCTACTGACCATGATGTCAGCAGCCACTTTCTCCATGACTGAACTAACAGTTCCAGCACCCATATGCCAGGAGGTCTGTATTCTCCCTTCACTGAAAAAGACTCCCTACACCTGGTGCATACAAGTACTTAGTGTGTCAACAGACCCCAGCTTGTTGGGTTTATTGGTACAGCCATTGCACTGGCTACAAGTGTCTCACATTCTCCTATCTCATCCCAACAGGAACTCATTAATCTCATGGTTTCAGTACATGTGTTTCAATCCTCCCATATCGGTGATGAACTGGTGAAATTTCCTTAGAGCAAAATTGATTTTTCTACTGTTTTATTTAGAGGAGAATATTATCAGAAGTATCAATAAATTGTGGGTGTGTCTTTGTGAATTTTATTTAGAATTTTTATTTTCAAAAAATTTTTGTAATATGTATTACTTTTATGCTATGGTATAAAATTTTTGTACTAATACATGACTGTTGTATTATGTACTTTCCAAAATACCTTACTTAAAGTTATCTCTCGACTTTCCCATTTATTAATTTACCCTTCCATTTATTCCATAAATCCCAACATCAATTGTCATTATTTTAATTATTTAATTTTACTACTATGCAGTATTAGATAAGCCCTATGTGAACCATATGAGTCATATGCTTTTTCTACAATACTGTCTGACATATAAGAATATCCAAGTAATATAGACTCAATGGTCAAATATATTTTTATATCTTTGCTAGTTTTTCTCTTACAGCCAGATGTACTTCTATTCTTGATATGCTTAATTCATATTTCAGTGATATAAAAAGGTATTAACTTTGCTTTTATTCCATTTTTAGTTAAAAATGCTTTCCCTGAAAGTGAAAAAAAAATAAGCTTGGATTATATTATTTTCACATAATTTCAATTTCTGCATGCAACAGTATTTTAGATGCCAGCTGGAATGGAACAGAATATTGTGAGAAAAGTTATTCATGTACAATGTCCAATCTGATTTTGCAAACCAAGTGTGCTTGGAAAGCTTGTGAAGGATATGAAAAAGATCTTAGATGCTATGTCCATAAATATGTTAGAATTATTTTTAAAAAAATTAACCCCCCCACTCACTGAATATTTCAGTTTTGCTTACTATACAGAATATGCTAGAATACTAATACTATTAAAGTAATAACAAAAGCAAACAACTATTTATAGAATTTACTATGTGCCAGAGACTGGTTTCTATGGTTCATGAATATTAACTTATCTAATTTTTTTCATGACTCATTAAGACTATTATGATTCATAATTTACTGATGAGGAAACTGAGGCACATAGTGAGCATGTTAGGTTGCAAGACAGCTTCCACTGTAGCCCATCTGAGTTTCCTTCATTAAGTGCACTGCTTCAAATTATAAAGGAATTTTCTACCTCCCAAGAGATCATCTGATTGCCAAGGCCATATGAGAAAATAGATTTAGGATTTGAAAACAGTCTGGCATTAGAAATATTCTAACTATGAATATTAGAAATATTCTAACTAAGCTTATGCTATACTGATTTTCTACAGTATGTGTAATGGATGAGTTAAGTCAATTCTCACTTATACACAGGTAAATGTGATACAAGTGGGAATGACAATGAAGTTAGATTCAGAAGTCTTAAGGAAAAATTATTATGAGTTCTACTCCTGTATCTAATAATAATGTAGTGTTCACTTCTTTAACTTCTTTAACTCTAAATTACTGTTATAATACTCTTTGTGCTCATTGTAGCACTAATCATAATAGATAAGATGCAAAAAAATCCTAAGTGACCATCAATGATGAATCGATAAAGATAATGTATTATAAACAAAATAGAATACACTTAGCTATAAAAAAGAAATGATTACTTGCCATTTGCAAAAATATGACTGTGCCTTAACGGATGATGCTAAGTGAAATATGTCAGAAAGACAAATACCAAGTGATTTTACTAATATGGGGACTATAAAGAAACCGCACAAATGAATAAACAAATCAAAACAAAAACATATCATTAGATTCTGAAAACAGTGCCTACCAAAAGGGAAGGTGAGAGGAATGGGTAGAGTTGGATGTTGGATAGAAACTAGAACTTTGGTGGTGAGTGGAGTATAGTAATACATTTGACAAGATGTGAGACTGAACATGTAAAACTTACACAGCATTTTAAGCATATGTCATCTCATTAAAAAAATAATAAAATAAAAGAGCTGGGCACGGTGGCACATGCCTGTAAACAGCAGCCTAGGAAGCCACGGCAGGAACAGGCATCGCGGTTCGAGTCCTGCTCAGAGAAACGTAGGGAGACCTAATTCCAGACTATAAGCGTGGTGGCATGCACCTATAGTCCCAGTTACCTGGGAAGCTGAGGCTGAAGCTGGGGATTGCTTGAGCCCATGGTAACCCGGCCAACGTGAGCCGGGCAAAAATAGTAAGACCTAATCTAAAATAAATAAACAAACAAATAAAAAACAAACAAACAAATAAATAAAATAATAAAATAAAACAGATGCAAAAACTCCATTGTTATATTATTGTGAATAGTAAGTGATTAAATAGATGATGTACACTGCATATTTCTGGAAACTTTAAAGAACTCTATCACTCTATAAATTGTTGCTACTTGTTTACAGATATCTTTGTAATGCCTACAAATTACAAAGCACATGAAATTATTTGAGAAATTAACTGACACCAGATATTGAGTACAGCTGATCTGAAGGGAGAAAGCAATACTCTTCCTATGCCTTTTATGCTGTTACTCCATTCAACAAATATTTTACATATGCTCAGGAAACAAAATTTGAGCAGGTTCTGTAGAGAGTAGCAGGAGGAAAAAACATGGTCATTGCTTTCGCATGTCTTGACAGCAAAAGAGAAAAAAAAACACTAAAGCAGATGTGGAAGACTGACAAAGATAACTTTCAATAAATACATGAATGTCAGTGATGCATGAGAAGGTGGTGGGAGAACCCAGGGAAATACAAGAATTATACATATATATATAATTATTTTAAAAACACATATATCATAAGATAAAAGGAGCAATAAATATAGAGAAGTTAGATTCTATTTGCTGATTCGATTTCAAACTCTGATTGATCATGTAAAGGCATGTAAAGGCATTGTGTTACCTTGGAAATCAAGGCAAGGAAACTAGTCCCTAAACTCAGAGCTTAGAGTTTGAGGAAGATAGTTCTCCTTTCACCATAGCACAGCACCAGAAGTCCACACATGCAACAATCACTGTATTCCACAGAGATGAAGCAAAAGGAAAGTATAATAATTATATGACTATCAATGAGGATGCAATTAATTCTGCCTATTGTGGGCAAAGATAAGGCCCAGATAATGCAAAACAAAATAAAAGGTGGAGGGAAATGGATGATAGACATTGCTTGAAAGAACCAATTGCTATGCAGGGGCTAAGAGTGAAAATTTATGAGATTAAACTTTGGTTAATAAACAGATTTAATCCAATGGAGAAAGGATCAAAACAAAAGTACTACAATTATTACAAATAACTCAATAAACCTCAAACTTTGAAGTGACATAATTTATGGGCCAAACACCATGATATAAGCTACAAATATAATGATCAATAAATCATGGTTCTCAAGAAGCCATTAAACCACAATGAATTCTGACTGAGATGTTCACAAGATAAAAAGCATTTCCAGAGGAAGTTATATTTCTTTGCACAAAGAATGGAGAAAAGGACAATCTTATTCAGGAAGACTAAGTGGTAAACTTTGTAATAAGACTGTAACAACTAGAGTGGGATAAAGGAATTGTATAAGAAATACATTAGAGTCCAAAAAATATGATAGGAGAAACTGAGTAGTTGATGGCTACAAGTTTCAGACAAGGGTTTGTGTGTGTGTGTGTGTGTCTCCTATCAGTTCTCTTTTCAGATGTTTGAAAATTTTCTCTATGACTAACAGTAGCTATACAAACACCACCTTTCCTTGATGCTAAAAAGATTTAGTTTAAATGTGGTACTGTTCTGAGACATCATGCTGGGGACAGCGGGTTTCTTTGTAGAAGGGGAACTTCCCATTACTGATGTTTTGATATGCTGATTTATTCTCAAATGAAAAGTGCTGTCTTCATGAAGAAAACACAGCACTTTTTGGATATCAACATTAAGGTTCACTTGGAACATTCAGAATGTTTCTTAAATGATTGACTAAAGTATATACTTATACTCTCTGAGGTGGTCACTGGCCATCAGCAAACTTTGCACAGATTAAAAAAAACAATCAGTAAACGATTTCCAAGGATTGGAAACAGAAATCCACAGATGATTCACTGATGATTCAGATTTCTGTGTATCACTTTTATTCCACTTGTTGCCAAGGGAACTTGGGGCCTACTTCCTACCACACCATGGCTATAAAAAGTACAAGCAAAAGCCACAGGAGAGTAACTTCTCTACTTTTTGATTACATATGGCTAACGGACCAAATGTCAGTTATACAGGAATGATTTAAGTTTTACCTGTGCAAGACACAAAGATGCCACATTGTCTATTAATTGCTTTCATCCCAGCTACCTTCTTCATGCTGGAGAATTTTCTGTAAAAAGCCAGAGATGCCAATAGAAATTGTATTTTTCTCCATAAAATCCTGACCACATGCTTTTATAATTATAATCACATCCTGTGAAATCTGGGTCTGCCTCAGAGTCAGAGTATAAACCCAAAACAAGATGCCAACCCATCTCGTTCCCTGGCTCACTGTGGGAGAAGGAGAAAAGACAAGGAGATGGTGACCAGTTGACACCACAAATGACTCCTACATAGCTTCACTCTTGTAGCCATGAGTGGCTATAAAATATAGCCATGAAAAGACTGTCAATCACCTTTATCAAGCAATGTAAAAATATCAATACTGTTAAATATTCATGAGAAATCAAATCATAGATAAATACTTTTTATTGTCTATAACCTACTTTTTCACCTTTTATATATGCTTTGGATTCACTTTTCATCTAGAAATAGGGAATGAAGGCAGTCCTTATGGATAAGTTGTTAGAAGACATACAAGACCTAAGTTAATAGCACAGACAAACTTATTACATGCTTACCAAGATCAGGAAACTTCCAAGAAAAAATTTTCTTTCCATTTGGCTTACCTGAATTTTTGTGAAAAATGAAGTTTCCTTTGTTAAACTGAAAATATTCTCCTATAGTTTTATAAGAATAGAGAGAAGATACACGCCATTCTTACCTGAAACCCCCCCAAGAGGTACGCAATACCTAAGTTTGCTTGTGCTTAAATTTATTTAATAGAAGAGCTCAACTACCCTTTGAAGGGGTTATACAATCAAATTATGAGATCATAAACTTAAAATTATTAAGTGCATGCCAAGTATTACTTGCAATAAACAGTGACTTTTCTAAAATGCAAGTGTGATCATATAAGATTCCTATTTCTTAGTGAATGAAATCCAAGCATGTGTCCATGAGATGCAAAGCACTTTATGGCCTCACTTCACACCCTTTGTACCTGAGCAATGTGAAGTTCCTTGTAGATTCACTTCTATTATAACTACTCATCTCTGTGACTTGATACAGAGTTGGCTATGGTAATGGAATGTCTTTCTTTTCTTCCTCCAGTGTTGGCATCTATTTATCCTCAATACTGAATTTAAATATTTTGCTTAATCTTTCCTGACCTAAGTGTTTGTCAAAAACAATTCTTGTACAGGACTTGCTCAATATCTGACAAATATGTTAACAAAGCTGCATGAAGTATTTCAACAATCAATTACAAATACTCTAATAAAATGTTTGAAAAGTTTCCATTTGAAAAAATTAGAAAATCTTAGTAAAGTTATGACAACCTATGGAAAACCAAAAATTTTGCAAATGAAATATCCAGTTAGGGTTACAGATCTAAAATATATAAATAACTCATGCAACTCACAGCTATCACACACACACACAATTAAACAATGGGTAAAGGAGCTACATGAACATTTCTCTTAAAAAGATAAATAAATTGCCAACAGTTACACAAAAAAGTACTCATTGTAGTGACAATTATATAATGTCATAAGGGAAATGCTAATCAAAACTACTTATCACTTCCTACCTATTAGAATGATTATAATAAAAGTAACTGAAATAATAATAAATATTGCCTAAGATGCGAAGAAAGAACCCTTGCACATTCTTGGTAGGATTAAAACTTGGCATAGCCAGTTTCTATAAATGGATGTAATATTATTTCCTTAAAAAAATCAGAATTACTGTATGATTCAACAGTTCCCATTCTGGGAATATAGCCGAAGAAAACAAAAACACCATATTGAAAAGGTATCTGTGCCTACATATTCATAGTAGTGTTATTTATAACCAAGACATGGAAACAGTCTAGGTATGAACTGATGAACAATCGAACAAAGAACTTGTGATATCATGATTATAGAATCTACATTTAAGGTTGTTACAGAAATTACACAAGATTGCAATGTTATGATGATGATGGTCCTAAATATAGAGTTTGTGATGAAATCATTCTTTCCAGAAACCCAAGAGCTGATAATCTGGAGTTTTATGAGTACAGATGCACATCCTTTCCCAAAATGGTAAGAAAAGTTAGGGCTTCTAATGCAGACCAGTATAGAATCCATGATGTTCCAATTGCAGAAATGTGAATAAAGCACCATGGCTATGAGGGGTAGTGTAAGCAGGATGAGAGATATATATTGGATTTGGGCACCGGGATTACATGAAGTAGTGTTTGAAGAGTTCCCAACAATGACTGTGAATACCTCTACCTGAAGCTGATTCAGGGCCTGGCAAGGAGAGTCAATCAAGACTGAGAGGGCAGCACAGCAAGTCAGTGTCCACAAGTGTTTGAAGCATGGGTTTGGTATTGAAAGGCAGAAAGGCATATGAATAATTGAGTTTTAATTATTTTATGTCAACAGAAGAGATATGGCTATTATATTTTCAGTTTGTTGAAATAATGTGTGGTGACATAAAATTCAAACTCAAGTGTATCAAAGGTCAGGCATGCTCCAGTTTGCCCAAAGGTACAGCACAATGAAATTCCTAGAGAAGTTTAATATGTCAAATGTAATTATATCTCAGTCAGTCAATAATATGAAGAGTACATTCTTTGTACAAAAGTTAGTGTAATGGGCTTTAAATCTGTATTTTCTTTCAGACTATTTTAATTAGTGTTTTATTTTTGAATAAAAGTTTTGAATCTCAAAGATCACAATAATTCTTATATGAATCAATTTCTGGTTGATAGATTTCTATGTCCAGTCATAAAATGTTCTTTCATTACAATCTTGTATTTCTATTTTTTATCTCTGTCAGAAATAGTTGATCATACACTCAAGGATAAATTATTAACTATATAATCGAGGCCAAATATAAACTAGTTTACAATGTTAAGAAATGATATTGAGGCCGGTCATGGTGGCTCATGCCTGTAAGCTTCAGCCTATGAAGCGGCCGGGGCTAGGGAATCGCGGTTTGAGTTCCGCCTGGGGCCCGTAGTGAGACCTAGTTCCAAAAAAATAGCTGGGCATGGTTGCGTGTGCCTGTAGTCTCAGCTACCTGGGGAGCTGAGGATGGGGATTGCTTGGGTGTGGTACCCCAGGCAACGAGAGCCTGCGGTTCCACCGGCAAAAAGAGCGAGACCAAGTCTCAAAAAAAAAAAAAAAAAAAAAAAGAAATGATATTGGAATGGAAACTAATTTGTTAATTTGAATGTATTTAAATACATTTAAATTAGTAAAGAAGATAAGATACAAGATACATAGCTGTCAAAGTAACTTCACTTTATAAGGAAAATAAAAGTTTCCTAATATATTTTATATTATTCCAAGATCAAATGTTTTAAAAGCATTTAAAGTCTGCTTTTGGTAGATGAGCTAATATATAGCTTCATGACATTATTTAGACCAAAGCCATAAAAATTCAATATTTGCAACGAATAAAATATATTTATCTTATTTTGAAAATGTTTTTGATCTTATAAAGCCTTCTTCTGTTAGACAATAGAAATTTAAAATGACCAGAGATGGCATTTAAATTCATATTCCTCATAATAAAGATTATTTTCAGCTTTTATTTCAGCTGTAACACTTTACATTTAAACTCTTTTGTTTAGCCCCATCTACCAGCAGATGGATGTTGCACAGGGTAGCCATCTGCCACCCGAATTGGCTGGGACATGTTTTCTCCAGCCCTTACCCCGGGGAGGCTTGAGAGGGCGCATGCCCAGCCATCCGGACCCCCACTCCACACAGAAAGGTACTGGTGCATGGGGTGGGAGGTGGGAATGCCCCTTCCATTTCACTCTTACCCCAGCTAATCTTCAGGAGGAGGAAGAACATACATTTTACAAACTCCATCATAGAATGGGGGAGAGACCAGGTAAAAATCCAGCCCACAAGCCTGAGCTGGACAATACAGATGGACAATAGAGAGGACCAGTGCATATGAGATGGGAGAAACAACTATGGAAACACGGTATCACAAGAAGACCCAAGATTTCATTTCAGAGATGCCTTTTTGGACACTAAGGCACCTCTCCCCACAATATGGGAGAGGAGAGGAGGGCCAAGAACTGCGGGCATTGGCTCCACAGCAGGGCTGCAAAGTGAGACAGAGGAGATGATCTACAATGGCCACTCAGAGATGCCTGTATCCACAGAGAAACTTCTTCACCAACCCTGGCAGGGGATGAGACCCCTTAAATCTGGCACCAGAACCATAAGATAAAGCAGCAAAACAGCAGAGATGGGATTGGGGAAGTCAGCCTCCAATGAGAAAACATGGACAGACCACAAATAAATATTGACTGACTGCCCAGTGCAATCTTAAGACTGAAAACCTACTAGCAAGGTTTGCCTGGTTCTAACAACACAGTCCCTCACTCAGTGGAAGAACACTGCCACAGGAAAGAAAGAGACTAATGAACTTAACACAGACTAGTAAATAACAAAGAACAGTGTTTGTTAGAATGGAGGAGGCACCAGAGGGAGGAGGGAGGGAGAAGTATCCCAAAAACCATTTACCAAGGTTGTGATTTTAAGAATAAAAATTAAAAATATATATAAATAAAAAGTTATTTTGTTTGATAAAGTTCAATGAGAGGAAACTCAACAACTTGTTTGTTCTTTCTTCATAATGGGACTAGTGTTTGATAAACAAATTTGTATTGATCTGGCCTGTACTCATAAGAGTTTACTGGGAAGATAAAGTCTTAGAGGTTTCCTACAAATTTTTTTTCAGTAGTGTAAATTGTGCTTAGCTAGAATGTTGTATCACATCCCATCAGGAAAAGGCAGAGGAGCAATTTATTTTGGTTTCCCTTGTAAACCTTTTCTTTCCTCCCTAAAATCCTTCATGTCTTTATTAGCACCTTTCCTCACTAAGTAGACTATCTAGCTATAGCAGAAGAATACCAATAACCAAATGTTATTTCTTTAATAACTTTTCCAGTTTCAAGAGAACTTATATTTTAGTGCAATTTCAAAGTAACTCCCAAGAAGATATGTTTCTGATATTTGAAAACATTTGTTTATGAATTTGATATCTTAAATATTACAAAATTTAGTATTATCAGTAAATATTTCCTGAGTGAGGTTTTATAAATGGCACATTTTCAATACAAATGGTTTAATAGTCCTAAACACATAATATTAAAGTTTAGTAAATAGGTTTGAGTCACAAATGTACAATTATTTTCAAATTCACATTTATCAACACAGTAGATGGCTATACTATCTTTAGTGGAAAGAGTGTGCTTTAATGTTTTGTAGAGTTGAATTTAGATGCTGGTTCTGAATTTCTTAGTTGTGTGACATTAAGTTGCTTAAATTTTCTGAATCTGACTTTTATTTTTGAAGAATTAGATGTGGCATATATATATACATTTTTTTTTTGGACACAATCAGTCAACAATTGCTAGCAATTATTGTTATTAAATTGTTAAAACAAATGTTTCTTGAGCTACTTTGTTTTTATGTACATCAATATTTCTCATACAATTATCAAAGCCAGAGAGACATGAAAATAAATGGATGGAGGTGAATAAAACTGAATAAAAATAAACTGAATAAAAATAAACACATATATATATATATAATATGGCAGAGGAAAATTTATCTGTTTAAAAATGAGAATTTTTAGTATCTACTTATTTTCATTTTACTGCATTATAGTTAGGAAATATGGGTAATTTGATAATGCAATTTTTGCAATGTATTAAAATTTCTTTGTAGCTTACTGCATAGTCTTTGCAAACATCTCATGCAAACCTGTTTTCCAGGAAAATATATTCTTCAGAGTTGTCATTGATGATTCTGGCAATAAAATATAATACTGGGAGGAGGTGACCACTTCTGATTGTAGTCTATTTATTCCAGAGAAATTCCTGGAAAGAGAGGAGATGTTGGAATGATTTATAGTTCTCTTAGCTGCCTTTTCTGTTCACAGTTGTTCCTTACTCTCTGAATACTGTACTGATATTATCCCTTATAAAACAGAGTTTTGGACATATTGCTATTTTTCTCACACAGAGAAAGAAAAGAATGAAAAACTCCTTTGCAGGCGATTTCCTTTAGGTTGTCTGTTACCAAGTCACTGTGTCCTTTAGTAGTTTTTTTGAGCAATGTCATAATACTTTCTGTGAAAGACTACAAGGTATACTTGACCTGGAGTGAAGGAAAGAGACATAGAAATGATGGCTTGAAAATGGAGTACATGCCATCAGTTCAATGGACAAGCAACACTGATCACTTCCACTGTTTAGGTGGTACAAGACTATGGTAACATAAAGTAATCTCACTTGTACCAAAGGGAGCCATCAAAGGGATGAAAGCACAGGCTGAATTGTATTTTATCTTCCATATTTTTTAGTAGAATCACTTTCCACATTTTCTTTGCAGATGCTCTCATATAACAAGTTTGCTTATTTTTGACAAAGAACAAAGATGGCTAAAATGACTAGATCCAAAGAGGGAAATTTCCTTATAATCTTTACCAGTATGAAACCCTGCAACATAGAAAAGTTAACTTATACTAGAAATGTTAAAGAGAAAGACATAGAAAGGGATCATTCTATACTCCATATAATGGCTACTATGTTTAATATTTTCCTATAATTCTATATGACATTAAAAAATTAGAAAGCTACCATCTGCAAATCCTAGAGTGGATGACAAGTTATTGAATTACTAGGAATACAGAAATCTGGATCTCTTTCAAATATACTACAGCACATTAGGGATACATACTTTCCACTCTTTTAAATTTAGTATTTTTCACAAGGATAAAACTAAGTAGAATGAAAAAAAGAAAAAGAACACAACAAGTCACATAAAACATATTCCTAAAAACTTTCAAATAAACATTGACAGAGTATCTACATCTTTAGAATCCAAAAACTGAGAGTGAATTTAATATAAGTACTACTGATAGATTGAAAAATAGCTATAGTATGACATTTCCCTTGTCGTCACAGTTCATATTCTGATAGAAGTGATGTTTGAAGAAAGACACCCAGAGAGAAGTCTATAGATTTGCAAAGGATGAGTTTAAAGGAAATCTTAGGACTAAATAAATCTACAAATGATGCCTGCAAATCAAGTTCAAATTATAAAGCTTAATGCATATTCACACATATGTACACGCATAGAGAGCAATTTTTATATGGTAACATTAATATGCACAGCATTCTGAAACCCATTTTCTTCACATTAAGTATCAAGAATTTTTTTATCCTTTTACTCATGGAGTCTAAATTACAAATCATAGATATATTTCATTTTATTTAACCAAGCCTTCACTGTTGGACATTTAAGTTACTTTTTAAATTTCATGTTTACACATAGTATTTTGGCCAAATCTTAATAAACAAATATTTGGTTTTATGTCTCATAATTTCTGTTGGTCAAATTCCTAGCAGTCAGCATGCTCGGTCAGTCAAAGTTTGAAGACTTTTGAAACAGTTTGCCAAAATTTCCTCTAGAATGACTGCATCAACAAATATTTTTATCAGCATTGGAGGAGCATACAATTACAGATACCTATGAACTTTGTGTTATCATCTAGGTAATCTTATATAGCACCACTGTTAAAAGAACATTTTGGGTTGCTACTGTGATGACAGCCACATAGGTTAATAATGAAACCAATCATATAACCTCAAAAACATGTATGAGAGGAGCCAATTCATATTAATCATGCAGAATGCCATCAAAACAATGTGAAAAGTCTGCAGCTGTTAGTCCATATTTCTCTTGGAGAATAAATCTGGATAAAGACTGAAAGCTAAATGCTCTGTAAAGTTTCCAGATTTGATTACATAAGACATGCAAATGTAATGAGTCATTAGCACATTGTAGCAAGTTGGAAGCCAAGCAAGAGTGAGAATTTGAAGAAAAATGACCCTCTAGGGCCAACGTATAAGTGCTGCCTTGACAAAATGATGTACCTCAGCAATAACAATCTATTACAAAATCTTTTAAAAACCTTAAAAGAGTTTCATTCTAACTGTAGACACTCAAAATCAGAAAAGTCATCATTCTCGAGTTTTTTGACTTCAGAGATACTCTGATTCTTTCCTGGTTGATAATCTAGTATTTTTTAAATCCTTGGTATACTGGAAAGGGATCAAAGAGCATTCATATGACCTTTTAAAAAAAATTTTTTTTGTGGAAGTAGTGATTTTTTTTACAAAATTTGTATGTATTAGAGCTATAAGTTCACACTTCTTAAAATGTGTTACCACACTATGCCCTCACCAGCACATCCATAATACTTCAACACAGTCCACCAGGTCAATCCTGGCCTTGATCGCCACCCCGACCCTCTTTCTCTGGTAGCCCTAACACTACAGTCAGATTTCTAGGATTTGTCTTGGTCTAGATTTGTTCCTTTTGTCGCCTTTATTCAACATAAGAATAAAATCTCCTATGCTGTTACAAATGGTGAGATGCCATCTTTTATTTTTGTATAACTGGGTGTTATTTCATTGTGGATATGTACCACATCTCAATCTTCTGATGTGTTGAAGGGCTCTTAGGCTGTGTCCATAGATTGGTAATTTTAAACAGTACTGCAATGAATATAGAAGTTAATATATATATATTAACTTCTATATTCATTGCAGTATATATATATATATATATATATCTTTGAATTGGTATATATATATATATCTTTGAATTGGTATATTTTGCTTTTTGGGAGTAAATATTTAGCAGTAGAATTGTTCTATCATATCTCCATTTTAAAAATTTTGAGGCCGGGCACGGTGGCTCGTGCTTGTAAGCTTCAGTCTATGAAGCGGCCGGGGCTAGGGATCGCGGTTCGAGTCCCGCCTGGGGCCCGTAACGAGACCTAGTTCCAAAAAATAGCTGGGCGTGGTGGCGCGCGCCTGTAATCCCAGCTACCTGGGAAGCTGAGGCTGGGGATTGCTTGAATCTGTGGCACCCCGGGCAACGAGAGCCTGGGGTTCCACAAGCAAAAATAGCGAGACCTCGTCTCAAAAAAAAAATTTTTTTTTTGAGAAACTTCCATTTTATTTTCTTTTTTTAGAGACTAGGTCTTGCTATGTTGCCCAGGATTGTCTTGAACACACGACTGAAGTTATCCCTAGCCACAACCTTCCAAGTAGTTGGGATTACAGGCACATGCTACCGTGCCTTGCTCCATACTGTTTTTCATAGAACCTTGTCCAGTATACATTTCCACCAACAGTACACAAAGATCCCCTTTTCTACACTCCATCATCCATACTTGTTGAAAAAAGGTTGATTTTTTTATAACGCCACTCTACTTAAAAATTATGTAGCTAGACAGAATGGACACATTTTTATAACAATAACTAAATAGAGAACTAGTACTTGCATATCTACATGTGCATTCTCATTTAATATTATAATAGCACTATAGATCACATTATATAGCCGGCTTCTTTTTTGAAGATAATGGTGAGACTGAGAGTTCACAGACCTTGCTTAATATCACACAGGTATTGAGTGATAGAGACTTATGAGTGTTTCATGCATGTGAATATATAGTTTTATATATCTTGGGTGTATATCTAGGAGTGAAATACAGAGACATAAGAGAACTTAATGTTTAACATTCTGGGAAACTCTCAGAATACTTTGAAAGTATTCACACAATTTTATATTCTCACAAAAAAATCACTTATAAATCATCTTTTTTATAATAATGTGCATAAAGGAATAGTTTTCTATGGTTTTAATTTTCATTTTCTCCATAGCTAATAATGTTGTGTATACTTATATGCTTCCTACTTATGTATATAGTTTCTTTGAATGTAGTTACTCAAAACATTTGCCTGTTTTAATTGATTTGCTTTTTGTTATTGAAAATACTCTGTAAATACTAAAGATATGTCTCTTTTATGATTTACAAAACTTTTGGTCTTCTGGGGGTAGTCTATAAAGTTTCTTGGTAGTATCCTTTGAGAGATTAAAATTTGATTTATGTTCAACTTACCTATTGCTTTTGTTGCTCATGCTTTTAGTGTCATATCTTAGTGACATTTCCTAGCCCAAGGTAGTAAAGGTTTCCCCTTCATTTTCTTTTCATTTTCATATCTTATATTTTATTATTTGCCACATTTTGAGTTAATTTTTGTATAGGATATTAGATAGGATTCCAATATCATTCTTTTTCATACAGTTCTGCTGTATGTGCTTTATTGGAAAGAACTGTTACTTCATTGCTGAATCATGTTGGCACACTTCTGCCACGTTTTTGGTTTACAAGTTTTTTGGTGTACATTTATTCACTTTGTTTCCCATAGCACTTATAATCTAGTTGTAAGTCCTTGAAACCAAGATATTATGTATGCATGCCCCACTCTCAATATCTGGCAGAGTACTGACTCTGCAGCAGGTAGCTAATAAATATTTCATTGATCGATATTTCAATAGAATTGAAGGTATGGAAGGGGTAAATAAGCCAGGAGTTATTATAGAGACAAAAGTTACAAATTTTACCTGATATACTTTAAAAGCTTTGAAAATGCCTAATTATTAATATTTAAGATAATTGAAATTAATATTCTATTTGATTAAGTCATTTACAAATAATTATATTCAAACCTATTTCAGTATTGCTAACATTTGTTATTGTGAGAATCCCTTTACAAAACATTTGCTTTCCAAAGTCTTTTTATCCACATGCGGTCAAATCTCTTTCATGTCATAAGGTAGACATTAAGTTCAATTTTTTTCATATTGTATCCTATCTACTCACTAATTATATAGCAATGACTTTGCTTACTAACTGTTCAATATACTAATCCAAACTACCTAGAGGCATCAGTCTGGAAAGAAGAAACTAATCGTAAAAGCTTATCTTTGTATTTATCACAAATATATCTTTCTTTTAGACAATATATTCATGTTGCCAGTTCAGAGAATCTGAGAAGTAAAAAAAGGAAAAGCAGGCTTCCGCCTGACCTATAAACAGGAGATCTAAAGAACAAAAAGTTCTGGTTTTTCTCCATTAAATGTGTATTAAGTTAATCTAATCTAGGACTTATTTTTTAGTTAAGGTTTACAAGCATGTCTCTAAAAATGCAAATTGTATAATAGTCTCTTGAGTTTTTCCTGCTCTTTTGCTCTATGTTATTAATCTTGCAAGAAATATCATATACATCTTTCAGAACATTGAATTTAAGTGGAGATGTTCCTGAATTAAGAAAACAAAACTCCACACAAGCATTTAACAAAATTACTATGAATAAATTTGGAAAGAATTTTGAGAAAATAAGAGTCATTCCTCTTCTGTTATATGAACTGAATGACTGTCAAATTTGAAACCATGGCTCTCATTTTTACATCCTATTTTCAAAAATTTCTAAGTATGCAAAAGCATATTTCTGCAGAATTATCTATATAAAAAGTTGTACAGGGAAATAAAATATATAAGCACCTAAAGTGCTAGTCAATTTATTTAGTCAATTCCTGTTTGTTAGATATATTTTCAGAGGTCAATAGAGGAAATTATGACAAAAGAATTGACTTATATCAGAAACGCAAATAAGACAAAGATTTTGTATGTATCTTCCTTTTCCCTGGCTATTAACTTAATTACACTTTCAACTAACTTGACTCTACCAAGTAACAAGAGAAACTTTTAATCAGCAGACATTACAGTGTGATTTAAGAAAGATTAAATTTTTGTACCTTGTCAAAAGCAATAATTAAAATGAATGGAATCCATTTATATAAACACCTGTCATTTCTTCTTTAACAAAAATGTTGGCATTTACCACTATTGAAAAGATGAATTTTCAAAGTAAAACTGAGATTTCACAAATTTGCTTTACTTTTTGCTCAGGAAAAACTGAAAGAACAAAGGGAAAGAACTACAGATTAATTGTAATCTATTTGTAATGTATTTCTTGGAAATTTTAGGACAACCTGTTTAATTCTTCTGATGTTTTTAAAGTCTCTAATATTGATATCTTTGTCATCATCCCATATCATTTCAAATTTTTGTGGTTCAAATGACAGGACTAGCAAATGTCCTCCAAATATTTGAAAGGTATACTGTAGGTTTTTTCTAAACCAGTAAAAAGCCATAACATTAAAAAGTAAAAGGAATTGCTGGTTGTCATTTTATGAGGTAGAAACTTTTTTTCCAAAACAATTATCTGTAGAAACCAGTTATGTGAGAAGCTGTAAATCTGAAAATCATGAAAGATATTCTAGATGATACAATGACAATAAACTATATGATATAGTCTCTAAATACTATGAGAAAGAATATTGAATCTAAAGTTAAACATAGATTGTGCTGAAAATTCTAAAATCATGTTCATATATTTATTTCATCTTCAGGAACATATTGGATAGTATGTAGAAACTGATGCTCAGAGGTTTATTGGTTTGCTTGAGAATCAAGACTACAGTTGAAAAGCTAAAAAAGTCTGAATCCCCAAATTCCATGCCACTGTTCTTTTTTCCTGTTATTTTTGCAAGCATGCAGTAAAACATGAATAGACAGGTAACTAGAAACAATGCAAATGGTTGCTAAGCATATGAAAAGTTGTGCAACTTTCAACCATAAAAAAAAAAAAAGAAGAAAGAGATGCATTAGGATATCATTTTTCAATCATTAGAGCAAGAAAACCAAATGTTTAACAATGAACTCTATTTGAAAAATTGTAGGGAAAGATGTATTCTTACACATGTTGGTAGGAATATGATGAGCTATTTACCCAGTGCAGGAGAATTTAACAGATCTTACCATAGAACAAATACAATATACTTTGAACCAGCAATTACACCTCTAGGAATCTATCTTATAAATGCAATCATATAAGTTAAAATGCACAAAGTTTCCAATTTTGATACTACTGGTATAGTAAAAATTAGAAAAACTCAAGTATTTAGCAACATGGAGTTATTTGGATTAACTAAATTATAGTCCCAGTAGTAGAGTAGTACGTAACAGTTAAAAGGAATAGGATCGAAAGTTTTGCACTGATATGGAGAACTCTTTGAGATATAGTTTTTAATGAAAAAGGAATGTATTAATATCTGTATTATACTATCTTTACAAACTTCCAATTAAATTTGTCAGGGATCTAATGTGTCTGTAACAGCATAATGACTATCATTAACTATTCACTATTGGTATTCAAAGGTTGCTTAGAGAGTAGATCTTCAAAGTTCTCATTAGAAGAAAAAGAAATTTAACTGCATCACAATGGATGTTAGACATATTGCTTAGTAAAAGAAATCAGGATTCATTAAAGAAATACTTGATTCTTCATCTGGGACACAACAGAGAATGAGCCTGGGAAACTTTGAGCTCAAGACTTGGAGGAAAGGGAGCTCTTTTTGCTCTGTGGTGAGAATGTAAACTGATAGCCATCATAGAAAACACCTTGAGGTTTCTTCAAAAATTAAAAACAGAACAACCATATATCCCAGAAATCCTCCTTTGGGGTATGTATCTGAAGGAAATGAAATAAGCTATCTGCATGTTATATCATTTATGATAGCTAAAACATGGTCACAACTTACATGTCTGTTGATGAATGAATTAGGACAAAACATGTCCTACATGTATAATAGATTATTACTCAGGC
Organism: Uropsilus gracilis; assembly: GCA_004024945.1. NCBI lineage: Eukaryota > Metazoa > Chordata > Mammalia > Eulipotyphla > Talpidae > Uropsilus > Uropsilus gracilis. Next base: position 64,053 of record PVHY01002538.1, read on the forward strand.
AAAAGTGAGAAGGAAATCCTGCCATTTCTAACAATGTGGATAGATGCTTTAAGGGCATCATGCTAAGTGAACTAATCCAAACTAAGATAATTGCCCTATGATCTTACTTCCATGTGAAATCTAAAATAGCTGAACTCAAAAATAAAGGGTATATTGGTGGTTACAGGGGGTCAGGAGAAGGTGAAATGGGGAAATATTGGTCAAAATTTGCAAGCTTTCTGTTACAGAATGAGTAAGTTCTGGGCATCTAATGTGTAGCCTGGCAATTATGGTTAACATTACTGTATCATGTACATAAAATCTGTTTTTAACACAAAATGCAAGAAGGTAACATTAAGAAATGATGACTATGTGTACTACCCTACCTGTGGTAAATATTTCAAAATATGTATGGATATCAAGTAATCTTGACATATTTTAAACTTTATTTTATGTTACTTGTCAATTTTATCCAATAAAATTGGGAAAAGTCAAATGTTAACAGAAGATAGTGCCTCCAAAATTCAGTACTGTCATTATCAAACCAATATTCCCCTTGGCCAATATTTTTACATACTGGACATCACATAAAATGATTAATTTTGCTGATTTAAAGTCAATTTTATAAATCCTTCAATGTGTAATTAAATTAAAGGGAAAAAGAGAAAGTCAGAAAAATAGACGGGGCTGGGCATGGTGGCTCATGCCTGTAAGCAGCAGCCTAGGAAGCCATGGCTGGGGCCAGGGATCATTGTTCGAGTCCCTCTGGGGGCACATAGCGACACCTAATTCCAAAAAATACATAGCTGGGTGTAGTGGCATGTGCCTGTAATCCCAGCTAACAGGGAAGCTGTAGCCGGGATTGCTTGAGTCTGTGGTACCCCGGGCAACGTGAGCTTGCAGTTCCACAGGCAAAAAGAGCAAAACCTGGTCTCAAAAAAAACAAAACAAAAAAAAAAAAAAACAAAGAAAAAAAGAAAGAAAGAAAAATAGATGTTATCACTTAACTTAGACACAAGACCAAATCTTAGGAAATAGGTTAATTGACTCTCTCCCATTATTGTTGCTCTAACTTAACAGAGCAGGTCTGATGTATACTAGACCCAAGTGGCTAATTTTAAATTACACAGACCTTTGGATTGAGCTTCCAATTTACAAAAAATTTCAGGATTTGATTTAAAACATACTAAGCCATGAGATAGATGCAGAGATCTGCTCTCTTTAATGAGTGACATAAAAGCAATCTACAGTGTATTAGGCTTCTATAACACTTAAGGTGCATAACAACCAGCTGCAATGCTCAGCACAAAGACTGCCTTCTAGTTTTGTGCAATACAGAGGAAAACTTGACCTATTTAATTAAGGCTGATGATAAAATGAAATAAATAATTTATTATTAATTTCCTTAGGTGTAAAAACGGTTATATTGGTTTGTTAGGAAATGTTTATTTTAAGAGTTGACTACTGAAGTATTAAGAGGTATATTGTGATGTTTGCATCCTTCTAAAGTATTTTTTCATAAAAATAGTTTTTAAAAAGAGATTTGACATGATCATTAATGGTCTGACTACAGCTTTTTTCTCTACTTCATCAGGTCATAAACTGAAATAATAGTATCACCAAAATCATTACACCAGCTTTTAAAATAGTTCCTTTTGAATCTATGAAGTTACACTTATTTTAATTTTTGCCAAAAGTCTTATTTCAGAGAAGGATTGTTTTTAAACTGAAATTCTAAATGAACTTTATGAGGCTTGGAAAATGTGTGTGTGTTTATGGGGATATGTATTTATCTCAGATGTGTGTTTTGTTTTCATTAGGCTCTATCATGTGACTTAAAAACAATAGATATCATAACAAGCTCACCAGTTTTACTTGTTTAACTCACTTCACAACAGCCTTGAGAAATTCAGAGGCAGTGAGGGGAAGTGATGAGAACAAAGTGGGAGGTAGCACAAGGACTACAGTGGTGAAGGGTGCACCGTGGTAAAAACATAGGAATGGGGACTTTCCCAAAATAGAAATAACATTGCCTCAATTAAAAAGAGACAAAAAATAGTAAGAAATAGTGAATGAAAAAAATAGTAAATGAAATAAAAACTAATAAGTGGTTCTTGACAATTCTTAAAATCAAGAGTCAAATTAAAATACATATGAAGTTCAAGGTTTCTTTTGTTCATTTTGGCCTTTTTACAAATGACATTTCCATTTAAAGTTTTCCATTGCATGATGAAGATTAAATAACTCTTGAAAGTTATTCTTTTATATACATTCCCAAATGTTATAAACTATGTCTAACTTTCAAACAAAGAGGGATGACCGTTGAGTAAATGGTCTTGTCTTTGAGGTTTTAGGAAAGGAAAATCATTTAATCCTAAACCATTAGCTATATCATGTATCTAGCATTAAAGTCTGAATATTTAGACTTGGTTTTGGACTTAAGTAAACTTCCATGTACATACTAAGAGTAGGTGACTGTAGAAATAGCTGTAGGGTTAGGAGTAGGGTAAGTGGGAAAGGAATGATGGGGAAGAGTGGGCCTGTGGGTGTTCAACCAGAACTACTGCACAGGTCTCTGTGCTTAACATGGCTGGTGCTGTCAAATGCTTGACTGTCACCACCTTGACATTTTAACAATTTTTGAATAAAGAACCCACATTTCTTTTGTAGTGGGCCCCAAATATTATGTAGCTGATCCTGCCTATGTGGCTTGGCCCTGGTCTTATCTGTGCAGCTGACTGTAACTCCGTTCAACTTGTTTCTTGCTTAGCGATTGCTAGCCCCAGTTTCCTTCCTGCAGATAAATGTCAGGGGGTTGGGCTGCTCCAGTTACCACAACAGAAAACAAGGCAACAGCAAGCATATCTTAGGATTGGGGAGCATGTGCTAGCTAGGGTGGAGAGTAAGACTGAAATTGGAAGAAAGGTTCATTAAAACTTACATCATTAATTCAATTAGGCTACTTTACATGCATTCCGTTGACCTTACTCCTTTAAATTTTCAGTAAGTCCCATCCTTCTCCTGCCTTTGCTATCCTGTTAGAAGTTGTAGACAGAAGAGTGCCAGTATATAGTTCCACTATGCACAAAAACTGAAAATGGTACTGAATTGTGCCGAATAGTGATTCTCATATTGTCTCTCTGAACATTTAAAAGCACAGCCCTTCAACACACAGTTAAAGATCAGCAGAGGCAACATTTGGATAAGGCACTATTTAAAGGTTTGTGTGCACCAACCATGTCATGCCTTGATGTGTGTACATATGTTTTCTCCATACATTTGGGTTTACCAAAGTTGCTTTGTAGAGTTATTCTGTGCACAGTCTAAACTGAACAAGTATGTCTGTATGTCTGTGGATTTTTATTGGCCTCTTATCTAATCCTGACATCACTATGATGAATTTTTTTTTTTTTTTTTTGAGACTTAGGTCTCACTATTTTTGCCTGTGGAATCGCAGGTTCACATTGCCTGGGATACCACGGACTCAAGCAATCCCCAGCTTCACAGGCATCTGGGATTACAGGTGCACGCCACCACACCCAACTATTTTTTGAGAACTAGGTCTCACTACGTTGTCCCGAGCGGGACTTGAACTGCAATTCCTGGTCCCCGCCATAGCTTCCTAGGTTGCCGCTTACAGGCACAGCTTCCTAGGTTGCCACTTACACCATGCCCAGCCTACTGTGATGAATTGTCATCAAAGTATTTCTCATTTAATAGGGAAAGTGCTCAGGATATGTGGGGATAATCTTTGTTTTTACATTTTTTACAAACTACACAAATAGTAGCAATCACCACCATCACCACAACCACTACCACCACCACCACCACCACCACCATTTTCATAGGATAATAATGTGGCAATTATATATAGTAATAATAATCATGATATTATTATACTCACAATAATGAATTATATGATCACTGTACTAAACAATTTATATGCTTCATTTCATCCTTGTCCCCAGTCACCTGAGAAGTAAGGACTGAATATGCCACTATTTAGAAAACTAAGACTTAACAAGATGAAGTGCATAGCCTGATATGTACATAGTAAAAGATGGAGCAGAAATTTGAGTACAGGCAGAGGCATTCAGAGGCCATGTACTAAAGCACTATGATGCCCCTTCTTTGGCAGGGATCACTGGAGGTGCAGTGTCACTGAGAGTAGGGAAGTTCTAGCTATTACATTTCTGGTGATTCAGCAAAGGAAACAAAAATTCATCACTAAAAGTGACTGAATTCTTTTTTGTATTTTAGCCATTGTTCCTAAAACACAATTACTACCATATGTATATTATCTTAGCTTTGGAAACTTCCTGGTCAAGTGTCTGTCACTGCCCAGAGAATCAGAAATTGTGGTCCCTTAGTGGAATCATGAAAGCAAGAACTGAGGAAGTCGACAGCAGATAAGGTTAGGAAATTTATTCTTTTTCTGAGAAAATGAAATGCTGTTATTTGCCCTAAACATCACCCTACTGATCTCAGCTTTTCACATAGACCTGAAATTTAAAAGGTGACATTTAAGAAAGTCCCAAACACATCTCACTATCTTTGTGTTTAATCATCTCTTTTACTTTTTTAGGACTGATATAAGAAAGTACTAAACATACCAACATCAAAAATCACATAAACAATATCTTCTGTAGAAATGACAATAGATTAAAATACTAAATAATGAAGTCACCCATTGCTCAAAATCTAAAATTATCTAATAGAGGATTCTCTTTCTAATATTTCTGTTTCATTCAGACAAGAGAGTAAATTTAAAAAAAATTCAAAGGAGGAAATTCTGATTTCAGAATTTTCCTGTAATTGCATGGTATATTTGCCTGATAAATGTGGATAGCATAATTTCTTAGCTATTTATTCGGCTAGTTACTCATGAGTTCCACAGGAAAATGTCTAGAAAATCAGTCACTAAGTGACAGAACAGGTTTTGCTTCATTGTCCTTGTAAAGTGCTCTAAGTTACATACTCCAAAAATCTGCAGAGGAAAAGAATATGGGTTCATATATATAGGTATTAGCAAAGTAAGCAAATTCCATACCTATTTATCCCACGAGAATGCAGGTAATTCTCAAACAGTATAATCAACATCTTGAAAGCCACTATTTAATAAGGAAGAGGAAAGTAGTTTATCAATGGAATCTCACCTTCCCATAAAAAGTACTAAAGATTTTTGCTGCCAATAGAGTTTTCAAATAAAATAGCAAATTATATTTCTACAGTAATTTAAAAACAACTTATTATGTATATTAATGATAAAACAATACAGTAACCAACTTAGTATATATTTATGCTATGCTGGTGATTAGAGATCCTTTGGAGACATGGGACTTCTGTTGCTGCACACATATGTAATCATTTATTGATTTTTGAGAAACTCATCTGTGAATGTTTGTCTTACCATCCTATTTCCAATGAGAACCTCTTTTATAAGAAAAGGCACTACAGATAAATTTTTAAATCTTCCTCTGAGTATGAAATTATAACTGCCATGAAAGTGATACCCCTGCTTACATGATAGATTCAATAAATTTGATCACAGACACAAGTAAACTACTATGAATAGAAAACTATATGGATGCCAGATTCACATCACCAATTTTAATACTAAAATATGTTTAGGTTAGTTACTACAACTACATAAAGCACATTAGATTTAAACTTAATATTTTTAGGAAAACTGAAACAGTATGATTAGATAGTTACTATATTTTTATACTCTAAACTTGTCAGAATTGTGATGTACACTGATTTTGCGAAAGCCATAGAAATTTAATAGAGGAGATCTATGGGTGGGCCTTGCAGGGAAGGAGAATCCAAAGGTAGCTTCCTCTAATAAAGAGACAACACAGCGTGGCTCATATTAACCTGATCACCCTTGATGAAGCTTAATTCTGTATTATTCATGTTTTGGGTTGGCTTCAAAATTTTTGTCTTTATCATCATTAATAATTCCAGCCTAAGAGTACCCTCTTTATCCAGTCTCTCAAGACAGTCACTTTGCATTGCCAACCACACAAAGGGCAATCAACACGTCCTGCACACAGACATCTCCTGGATATTTCAGTGAGGCCCTTCATCTCACAGCAAAGCATTATCATTTCCTGCCTGAAAATTTCACCTCCCTTCCCCAGATCTTTGCCAACCCTGAGACTTTTTTACTTTCTACTTCATTTTTGAATTCCTTTCCAAGGTGAGCTTTCTAAAGTGTATATTTTAGCATGTGTCTTTAATAATTCCCTTCTGTTTCTAAGCTTCTTAGTAAATAATATAGCAACTCCTATAAATATATATCACCTCAAACAATCATAAGAAAGCTAGGCTTCTGGTGTCATATTTACAGTTTCCCCAGCATCTGGTGTCATATTTACAGTTTTCCAGGACATGCTGAGAAGTGGATATCCTTATACTCCACTATTATCTTCTCATAGTCATCTTGTCTTTTACATTTCTTCTCTCTTCAGATTCAGTGGCGGCTTCTGCCTCTTTGACCCCATTTCAGATTCAGGCATCCTTTTCTGTGCTATTTGTGACTTAGATGTTTCATTATTTGTGCTCTTGAACTACCATTGCTTGTTGCACTATTGCTTTTTTTCCTCTTGTGTAGACTTCTAACATTAAAGACACTTGAAGTATCTTGATTGTGTCTCTTGACACAATCGAGTATCTTGATTGTGTCACTTGACAGTGAAACCTCAGCACCCATTAGACCTACAGCATAAAACAAGCCTAACATATTTATGAAATAAAAGCATAGACTTACAGCTTTATCTGTGGGTCCAATTTCTGGTTCCTAAGTTCAAGGGAAAAAAGATGGTACAGTGGAAACAGTAATAAAAGGATATTTTTCCCTTTGATTAGGAAATCTACTGTGTGGTAAATGCTCACAGGTAATCCTCACAACATCCTGTAATGTTGATAGCATGACTCTGAAGCAAAAGATGAAGAAGCCTTGAGTTCAGACATTAATTTTCCTGCCCAGGGTCACAGAGCTGGGATTCACTCTAATGTGTATGTTTCCAAAAAATGACCTCCTTGCTGCTATACTATGCTGACTTTTAAATTTCCAATGGATAGGAAAATACATTTTGTAGTTAAGCAAATTTTTCAGTTAAACTTGTCATATTTTGAAACAGCATATTTTCCCTAAGAAATAAGGTTTAATAAAGTTTCTTTGCCACAGTATCTGAATAACGGTTGCAGTGAGATAGTCAAAGAAGCATGTGAAACAATGCAATTAAGCTGACATTTGTAGTTAGGCTGGACTTGATTAGATCAATCAGTAAGTCTCTTTAAGGACTATTTTAAAATTTCTAGTAACTTATCTTATATCATTAGTATATAGAATAATGTGCAGGTTTCCCCCTACTTTTTATTTTTCATTACTGATCAATTTCCCTGTTACTTGTTGTGTAACATCGGTGCAAGAATTTAGTGGCTTCAAAGGAAACTGTATTTAAATAATTGCTTAAGAACTTAGATCAAGTAGAATAAAGTATGGAACTTTTGTCTGACCATTTATTATTGAATGTTTTTATTCTAGCAGCTAGATAAAAAGAACAGAGTATTTCACTACTGTACTAGACCAATGACTGATGCAGGTCTGATGAGAAGAAAAATCTCAAGAAAGGCTTTAGTCAATGGTGAGAGGTGCACCCTTGTTTACCCTGAAAAATATCTTGACACCTCAGAGCTATTTAGGCTCTGGTTTTTTAGGAAACTGCCCATTTCCTTTAAAACATTATGTGTACTGTTCAAATTTTTTAATAATCATAGAAAGATATACAAATATGGATATCAAAATCATGTAATCATATTTAGAGACGTCTTTCATGATGTATGTGCCTCCTGGTTTTTCCTTTTCATATATTTTTTCCAAAACATGTTTCTTTAAAAACTAAAATAACTAACTAACATGACATAACATGACTCTTTTTAGGTCAATTAATTTTCATTTGGCAATATACCATGTTTTGGTCATAGAATTCAATATGCTCCTGCAACACTATTTTATTGGTTCCATAGTATTTGACTACACAAATTGACCATTGTTTAATCAATTCAGATTTATCAAATAATTTTTCAATTTCCTGTATTTTCAGTGTTGAAAAATTTTTCAAATGTATCTTTGAGCATATATGTTAATATTTTCTTAACATAATGTCTGAAATTTCTACATGCTATTTATTGTTTATGTTTTACAATATTTTACTAAATTTCCAAAGTGTATACTATCAATTAATTACACATCATTTGATATAGGCATGTATATATGTAGTCTTAGCAGTGTCTTATTATTTTAAGGGTCTAATTCCTGAAATAATTATGACAGACATTTAATAAACATTTTTACTTTTATTGACTTTCTAAATTTGCATAATTAGAACAAGCCTGTACACCATACTCAAATAGTTATTTATATTTTGATTATAGTAAAAGAAAGTAGTAGCTATAAACATGTTTTAGGGGGTATGTCATGTGATAACAGATCCAGTTATTAATTCTCTGAATTTTACTTATTTTGTAAGTATCTGTACTTGTCACAATTTTTTCTAGTTAGAAATAGGTACTACTTAGAAATAAGTAGCTCAGTGAGGGCAAATTAGCTGGAATAATATGATAATTTTTAAATGTGAGTATATGACACCATCAGTGGAATTAGGCATGAGGGAAAGACAAATTAATGAGATACCACTACACACTCAAAAGAATGTCTAAAATAATAATAGACAATATCAAATGTTGGAGAGAAGAACTAGCAAATATGACTATGATATTGGTGATGGGAGATCAATTAGTGTAATTATTTGAAAATTTGCTAGAATCTATTGAAGCTTAATACTTGCATAAAATTTGAACTAACAATTCTGCAGCAAATTGCCCAGTTGAAATTTACAAACATCTGTGTATATGTGTGTGCATATATATATATAAAATATGTATATATAATATGTATATACATATATAATATGTGTATGCATATATAATATGTGTGTATAACCACAAGATAGGCAAAGTAATGTTCTTAGGAGTATGCTCATAACTAAAACCTTGAAATAATAGTGATATCCATCTACAGGACAATTGGAACATAATTGTGCCAATTTGCAATGGAACATCAGACAACAATATAAAGAGATAAACTATGACTATGTGCAAAATTGTGTATAACTTAAAAACAGTGTTGCCAGATAAAACACAAGTATTGTTTAAAAATAGATATATTATTCAGTATAAAATACAAGTAAATAAATAGTTAAATATTGCACTGAATAGCAATAACTAAAAATGTATTACAAATTCAAATTGCTCTTTTTCTTCTTCTTACAAAAAATGCTGAAACAAAGATGACAGATACAAAAGAGTACATATCAAATAATTGCAAAGTTCAAAGCCAGTAAAAAGAGTATCCTGGTGTTAGAAGTCTAGCAAGTCATAAGCTCTGGGGAAAGCTAGAGACAGGTTGGAGGTGCTAGAATAATTTGAGAATGAGTCATGTTCTGTTTCTTGACCTGAGTGACTGTTAACTGGAATTTGCTTTGTGAAAAATTGAGTTGCACCCTTTTACTTACCTTTCAAAATCTATAGTATACTATTTTTTTTTTATATTTTTGAAGTATCATGATCAAAATTGTGTTCACCAAATCTTACTCTCCAGGCAGTGTTGAGAGTAAATTAGAAAGGAACCAGACTGTTGCAAAGAAGTTAACATACTGATCAAAGGCAAGTGTTTAGAATAAAGCCATGCTTCCAATTTGGAAGAAGAAGGGGAGAGTTTGCATTCAGTTAGATGGTCATATTGGCAAGACATCTCTCTAATTAATTGCATATTCAGAAATACCAATGAAGTCTAGAAATACTCCCAGGTATTTGGCAGAAACAACTGACAGTAATTAGGTCACCACTTATGGTTGAAGTGTGTACAATGAACAGCCCTGAAGGACTATTTTAAAATATCATCATAGATTTTTCAATTAATAATGAAAAGTATCTTGGAAATAGAAGTGAAGTGTTTGAACACAAACCGTATATTAAGAAACTGTTCTCTAAGAGGTTAAAGTGAAGCAGTAGGAGCATACTCTTTTAATTTTTAATGATGTCCCATTTGGTACATTTGTGAGAGAGTAGAAACCAAGATGAAGTGCTAAATACCCTGAAAGAGAACAGGAGCATGTGTGTACAGGTCAACAAAGAGGAAAAGGAAACAATGAGCCTGTTTTCAACAATCATACCTGAAGTCCATGGCTATTCAATTAGAATTGCAAAGCAGGAGCTGAACATATGAGAATTAATTGTAGAAGTTTTATAGGACTAGCAACACAAATTTGGAAGTTGACAGTACACAGAATTTCATTGAAACTGAGCAGAGATCCCTCAGTAAGAGTAGGTTGTAAACAGCAAAGAGGAACAAGGGTAAAATATCAAAAAAATTTTTCATTTGAAGAGTGAGAGAAATAGGATGATGGCTAAAGATGTGTAATCAGACAGGTATTGGGATAAAAACTAAAAAAGTATGGTGAAGGAAAATAAGCAGTATATGGATGGAAAAAAATGCCTGTGACCTTGCCAAATAGGAATACAACTTGTCAATCTTAAAGACATGACAGAAAGAGCTAGATGTCAAATGAGCATCTTGATAAAGCGGTGGGGAAAAGAGAAATAATTTTTTTCTAGAAATTTGATTATGATTGGCAAGTGAAAATAGAGTAAGTCTCAAAACAAATGGAGCAGTGTGTTCATAAGATGGGATCTAATTAAGCATGCCTAGGTATTGAGGTGAACTAGTCAGTGAAGAGCTTGAAAGGAGAGGATTGAAGACTGGTCACCGGAGCTTTGATGGTGGGTGTACTATGTCAATAACACTTGAAGGCGGAGTCCTATACTCCCAAACTACAAGCAACCATGTAAACCAGGATTACTGCAATGACAGTAAAAAGAAGAAAGAAAGAAAGAAAGAAAAGAGGGAGAGAAGGCTGGGAAATGGAGAGAATGAGGAGGGAGAGGAATAGTAAGAGGGGCAGGGAGGGGCTGAAGGAGGAGAAGAGAGATGGCGGGGGATAAAGGAAGAAAAGGTGGAGACAGAAAGGAAAAGCAAGAAAATAAATTAAATCATGTCTAAAATCATAAAAGAGTAGAAGAATCTAGAAGGATCTCTAGGAAACCATTATCAGGGACAGTGGCAATAAGATTGGGGAAGGGGGGCATGGAGAAAGGACAGTAAGGGAGGACTTCTAATTTTACTGAATTTTGTTTTAATTGTTTAATAACAGGAAATAAGGCATTTATCACTTTTATACTTTTCAAAATATAATGGAATACATGGAAGAAAAGAGAGTGCTTTCAGTTGTGTTTTTTTCTCACAACTGAATTGGGCTTTATTTTATAACCACTTTCTTTAGTTGTAGTCACCTATGAAGGTATGTTTCTTCACCTAGCTATAGGTTTTTTTATTCTTGTTTTAATAAAAATATACAGATTAAAAAATCTTGGGAAAGGGGGAAATACACTAGTCTTAGTATAAAAGTTTAAAAAGTGGCTCTAGCAGGTATACTTGATAATTTGTTATAAAAAGGAAAAAGTGGGAGAATTCATTCCAAAAGTCAATATTTTGTCCACAAAATTGAATAGAAGGTCATGTGCTAGAAATGAGAACCAGAACTGAAAATGACTGGGTAGTGAGCTAAGAGTTAAATTTACAATAGCTATGGAGGGGCACAGGAGAATAAACTAAACAGGCAAAATCATAACAGAATTACTAAAAGGACATGGCCAGACATCTGAGCTCAGAGATGACCTATTTTCATCAACAAATAATTGCAGAGTAGTGTCACTGTTTCTAGAAAATCTTAAGAACTCTGAAGATGAGAATGTGTACGCTGATCTCAGGAAGGGGATCTGTGTATGGTGAGCACAGGAAGTTCTGAGGGGAGGAGCAGGGGGAGAGAGTGGACAAAACACAATGCAGATGGAATCAAAGCCAGTAAGAACCTGTGGGCTTGAAGGAATGGAGGTTGGGGGAAGGCACTGGAGCTCACAATGTGATCAGACAGAGGAAGCTATGGGGGAACAGGCTGTGTGAGAGCACAGGAAGCAAAGGATGCTGTGGTCAAATTGTCAGTTCTTACATTCAGATTTTGGAAGTGGAGCTATTCCAGTTAATATTTTGTTACAACAAATGGCCCTGATTGTTATTGCTGAGGTGGAGGAAATGTTTTGTGTAACAGATCACATAAAGAAGGTACAGAGGGTACAGAGAGGAAACGGCCTCAGAGATGTTTTGGCTACCTCCAGGGATGGCTGCTGCAATAGTGGAGGGGAAGATGATGATCCGGTGTCAATCTTTGATAAATGCTCAGAATGATAAGGCAAGCTGAGAGCACTCTGATACACAAACTTGTAGTTGAATACTGTATCAAATGAGATGGTGCAGAAACTTCAAAAAGATAGTCTAGAATTAATGCTCTGTAGGTAAGAGAATACGACTTTTGGAACATTACAAGAGTGACCTGAAGAGTGGAACAAAGCACTAACTCTACAAAGAATCAGAATGACTCCAGAAGGCAGTTTACTCCAAAAGGATGGAACACTGCAGAAAGGCAAACGTTACAATAGCAAGGTAGACTTCCAATGGAGTAAGGGCTTAAAGCATAGGATGCAAGGGTTTTGGCTGTGGGAAGGTGAGTTCAGAAGAGCAAGAAACACTATTTCAAGTGCTGGTGACTTGAGATCAGCACATACACTGAATCCTGGTGTAATTTTAGGGATGTGGAGATAAGGGCAGTGGTGAAGAAGGGCACTAAAATCTACAGTACCCTGATGATCAACTGTTTGGTAGCCAATATTAGGAGGATGAGAAATGACACATTGCATTTACAGTGATTTGGGTTTCTCTCTAACATTTTCTCATTTCTAAATCTATGAAAACTTAGCATTAACAATTGGAATGATTACTCTAAACCTAGAGAAAATTCTCAGTGGTCAAGTGGGAATTTATTAACTTTCTTCAAACAATAAATATTAATAGATAATTGTATGCATATTTGCTAAACCAAGAAAGTAGATAGACAACTTTTTAAAATCAGACTGTTCTTTGGGATAAATAATAGCAACTGGAAGGATAAAAGTCTAAATACACCCTATTTGGAAACTCCAATGAAGTGATTCACCTGTGTTATAATGGCTACTAAATAATTAGGACAGACAGATTTGTTGAAACATCACTATGAAGAAGTGATGAATATTTACATAAACACATAGGAACAGGTAGTTGGAAGACAGAGCAACCTACTAGTTTAGAAGACTATGGGAATTTCCTTAAATTACTCTTACCCTTAAGAGACAGCACTTTGGAAATCTTAACCTACATGGTAGAATGGCTGTCATAAAAAGTACTCAGTATGAAACTAGAATCTAAGACTCACCAGACCAATGAAATGCCACCTCCTTGTTCACTAACATGTAGTCAGATTGAAGAATTACTTCAATCATGCCTGATTACTATCAACTAAATCATATGCAATATAATTGGGACACTTGTTTGTGTAAATTGTTGCATATTGATTGTCCAGTCTTAAGTTAAAAGTCAACACCAATGTGAGTGCTGTGAGTCTAGAGAGGGGATAAAATGGAGTTAACCAACTTGATATAAGTGCACTCAAGATGAACAAGATGTCTTTAATTCTGTTTAATTCTGAAGAGACTGTTTCTGCTGGAGTATACTACCAAATTCAGGTTGCCTACATTTTGCACCCATAATTGATACATCAAAGAAACTTAAAATATTAGTGTCAGAAGGAAATTTGAAAACATTTTTCTTTTTTCTAAACAGATTAAGCGAAGATTAGGAAAGTTAGTTAACAGATTAAAGTCATGACATAAATTAGCATTGACTGCAAGGGAAGATTTTAATATAAAAAAACATTGCTTTGCCACTGGCCAATATTAAAATTATTTAATATCCATTGAAAAATAAAAGATGCATTTTAAAAAACCTGACTCTTTAAACTTCAAATGCCTTATATTGCTACAAAATCTCAATTGCAATATTCTGAAGTTAAAGTTTTCTTGTTTCACTAAAAACGCGTTTTGCTTCAAGTTATGCTGGAAAGACTTGCTTCTGGAACCTAGGGTCCTTTCTGGTCTTCAAAAGACAATGTTGTGTCTGAAACAGATGATTCCCTTATGTCTGAAGCTAGAAACTTTTTCAGTCTGCCTGGCCTTGCAACATTCTTCCTCATCTTATTAATGTGTCTTCTATCCCAGGAACTCAGTGCACAGATGATGCCATGAAATCCCCTGCCCACATGTAATTTTGTCACATGAGTCTTTCTGTGATTCCTAAACCTAACTGCTGCACTTTGAAATTGATTATTTAATTAACAAATTAAATATCTGGGTTTGCTAATGTGTATGTAAACTACATGCTTATGTGTTTCTATGTAGCCAAGTTATTTTGCCCAGCAGTTAGAGTCTGATTTAGATTACTCTTTCTCTCTTCATACGAATCAAAATTCAATATTCATACTGTTTGGCTTTTGATTAAGTTAGTGCTATTTTTCTATTTTCAAGGTATGAAGGAAAAATGCAATAAAACTAACCAATGCTCAAAGAAGTTCTAGTAGTTAAATTCTTCAATATTTACCCATTAAAAAGTAACTTGAAGTTTAGCAAACGCTATAAAAAGCACACTTTTAGTTCTAAGAAAAATATCTCTTAAATAGAATTTTCAACAACAAAAAAATCTACTAGGAGGGTTGAAGAATGGAAAATGAAGATTTAAAACCCACAGCTTTGGAATGGGCACTCTGAAAGTGGTGATTATTTACCAAAAGTTGTGTGTACAAATAGTTTATTCCTATTCTTACTATAGGCAGAACTTAAGTCTCCTTTTAAGGACAAATAACATCGTTGAAAATATGTAATTTAGCAATAAGAAAAAAGGCATAAACTGAAGTCAAACATAAGAACAAAAACAAAAATACCAAGTGCTATTATTTTTTAAAATCATTCATCCATTCAAGAATAGTGAGCAACTACCACGGGCCTGGCAACTGACTATGTGACTATGCAATGACAAAGTCCTACTAGTTGCTAATTTAAATTTTTGAATTTCTCTCCCTAGTGCAAACGTAAATCCTACCCTCACAGGCTTCTAACATTTTAGACAGACATGTATAAAGCAGTTAGCAGTGTATGGCAACAATAAATACAATGCATTAAATAAACAGAAAACAAAACATAATCCAAAAAACAACAGCAAAGGAAATAAAACAAAAGCACGAGAGATGAGTAGAGGCCATATTACAAAATGTTCTACTACACATGCAAGGACACTTGAACTTGAATTTTACTGGTTTTTTAGCAGGAGAATAAAATGAGTTACCATTAATAAAGTCATTCCTGCTAAAGAATCAAACATCTCCTGCTGCCCCCACCTGGTCAAATCCCACCCATCAAGCGAGGCCTCTCCGGATTCCTCTGTATACTGAGACTAGCTCTGAAAAGCTTCCGTGGTTAACACTGCGGTCTTTAAAGCTAAATGCCTGGTTTTGAATGTTGTCCATACCATGGGCAGGAAATTTACATTTTCCTTTGCTTTAATTTTTTTATCTATAAATTAGGGTTGAATACCTATCTCACAGATGGTTGTGAGGAATAAAAGATAATAAAATCAAGCAATGCAAACAAAAACCTTAAAACCTAGCCCAGCATATATTGATACTCTTGGGTACTTTACCTGCAGCTCTCCCCGTCCTTCACACATTTTAAAGAACAGATCACTCTTGCCAGTTTACTATCTTCCTAATCTCATTTTGTCTTTTATAACATTGACTTTTAGTTTTAGTTACATTTTTTCAGCAATTCTTCCCCATTCTGACTACATTTGGTAAATAATAATGTTGACTTTCGGCTTTTTTTTTTTTCCATCAGCATGAATTTGAAAGTTTCACTTACTAACCTGTGGGTTAAGTTAACTTCCTAGACTGAGTCTCGATAGGCCATCTCCTAAGAGATGAGGCTTCTCTGTTTAGGTCAAAAAAGTAAGTGATGTTAGCACCTCCTACATGTCTGAAGCAATGGAAAGAAGACGAGCTCTGCACAGTCTCCCAGGGAGTATCTGAGGTCACAAAAGTAGAAGGAAGTGCTGCTGAGCTCCACCAGCAGACTGACCTCCTCTGATCTGAACATTTATGCAACTTCTGCAGAAGGGAAGGAAAAACTACCTGGTTGAGCTAAGACCTGCCAACCTTTGAGTGACACTGAAATATTTCAACAAGCAAAATATGGATGCTATTTTTATGGAACTTGGAAAACATGTATGGGAAAGGGACTGCTGAGGTTTCACTATTTTCCTGTATTTGTCTAGGGTGAAAACAGAGTTGTGTGCAGGTGACAGATACTTTGTAAGAGGCTTCACTGAAAACCAGTGTGCTTTATGTCACATAAAGAATTTGTAAAAAAAAAAAAAAAAAATGGAAATTTTTGGAAATAAAATAGTGCTCCCGTTTCACTTTTCCCCTCTGTGACAAATAGCATACCAACAACTGGCAAAGACTTCAAGAAAAGTTACTTCATTTGAAATGCAGCATTAGAGAAGCCCAAATCAACCAGCACACTGCGGTTTGCTTTCTTATCCAGCAATAAAATCTTTGCACTTTGGAAATGTCTCCAAATGTTGCTTCCAGAGAAAAACAGAACCTCTTAATCTGTTTTGCTCTGTGGTTCTGGCCTACTGTACCTTAAAAGTCTTCTCCTTTTTGACTAGTCCTTATGTTTGAATCTTCTCTTGTCTATTTTTTTACTCTAACTTTGTTCTGGATATTGTTTCTTGGTTCCTTCTTTTTTTTCTGTTTCTAGTGGGGGGGAGGGGGAAGAAAGGGGTGGAGCAAAGTTACTCAGAAAGTATAGTTGATTTCCACTCTGTTGTTCCTGCAGGATCAAGACTTAATAGTTCAGTCAGTGCAATGAACCCAGGTACAAAATTAACCTGAACTCAATTTGGGGGAGTCATTACTATTTGTGAGTGCTGAGGGGCCTTGAAAAACAAGTCTTGGATCCTGCTGTAGCAACTGCAAAGCTCTCAGTTTCAACGTCCTCTTTTCCCAAATCTACAAAAAATATGTCCCCTGCACCCTGCACAAATGATTATTTGCCAAATTTATTTTCCTCCCTGTATCAGGGACTGTTCTACTTTCCTGAGATTTTTTTTTTTTTTTTTTTTTTTAGACAACAAAATCCCAGCTACCCAGGAGAATATGTCCCATTTTCCTTACATGTCTCCAAACTTTGCTTCCAATAAAAAAACAGAACCTCTCAATCTGTTTGATTCAGTGCACTTTGAGACTGTCAAATAGAACTACTTTAAATCTAGTCAAATAGAACAGTTTAAAACTTTACTTCTGGATAAAGAACAGTCTGTATTTTGTCTTGGCTATTCCTCTGTGATGATGATTAAAGTATTTTTAAAATTCTTGGGCTTATAAAAATTAAACACATATTCAAATATATGTATAAGGCATATAAAGTTTGACAAAAATCCTCCTCTATAATCAACAGCCAGATGTTAAAAAGAGGACACAGTCAGTCCCCCAACAGATCTCTCTAGGCCACAGCCCCTGATCACTACTTGGAAAGGTCATCACTACTGGAATATCAATCATCATAGATTTTTTTTTTTTTTTGCCACTGCATGTAAATTTGTTAGCCTCAGTTTCTTTCAGTGTAAACCTGGAGAAAAAAGAGTACCAATTTCAAAGATGTAAGGAACAAACAACATATTGTAAAGTAGGCTGGGCTTGAATAGCTCTTAAAATTTATTTTGATAATTTTTTCCTATTTATTTTAGATTTTTCTGTCACCTACGTTTCTGATGTACGGAATGATTTCCATCTTTTTTCATGTACTGAAAGCTACTATTTTGAGTTCCCTTCCAGAGTCTGCATTTGATCTTAGGAGGTAAGTCATGGGGAAGAGAAAAAAAAAAAATGAGCACAAACACCCACATAAAATGAACACAAGCACCCACATAACAAATTGGAGGGCCATCTTGAAAAAACACTGGAAATTGTCAGGATAGATTTTTACAAGAAAACAAGAGGAATAGATTGGGAATATGGGGGGGGGTGGTGTGTGTTAATAGGAAGAGGGTAGAGATCAGACAGATATTAGGTTCTCAAAACCTGGGACACAAATCCAAATTGAGTAGCCAAGAAAACTGCAGTCATGAAGCCTCTACCACCAGTGGGGAGTCAGGGCACAGGAGTTATTGTGTAACTAGGCTATGTCAGTGTAATTTTAGCAGCAGAGTGCATTCAGCACAGGTTTCTATTGAGGAATTAGGCCCCTGCATCCCTGACAGTGACATAAAGTTAGAGGCAAAGATTATTATCTAGCCTTCCAGAAATTTCTCACCTTACATTTTTATCTTCCAAATACTTTCTTAACTCTCCTTACTCTAGTTCATGTGTATGTCTCCTTACTTGCCAGTTGTTCACCATTCATGACTTTGTGGAACACAGGGAAAAGTCTCCACATCTAAAAGCTCTTGAGCCCCAGATTGCCTGAAGTTGCTTTTACAATGAATGAGGGTATCATTTCAACTTTTATACAAAGATAATTTGTTCCTTCTAGGAACCCAGGGCTATTTTAGAAAAACGACCTAAAATGGAATATCTTGAATTCTTACATACGTCCTGAAGAATTTGTGTGATTAAAAATTGAGAGATGTCATGAACAGCGGGAAGCTAGCTAACCTGTAATTAACAAGTATTTAATAAAAGTTCATATCCTCAGCTTCCCATTCTGTCAGATCCTGAACAAAAGCTTAGAAAAGTCCTGCAGCAAGCACTGACTTTGCAGACTAAAAAATTTGCATTTGAAATCTGGCTCTGCACTATGTCTGTGATTTTAAACAAGATTTGTAGTCTCCCTGATTCTCAATCTCTTTGTATAAGATAGGGCAAATACTGTTCTTACATGATCTTGTTGTGAATTAAATTGTTTTCCTGTGTGCAGCATTTTGCTCAGTATCTAGCAAAGAGCAGGAAAACATAATTCTTTTTATTAATACTAACAATCAATCTGATCTGCACACTAACTTGATTATATTTTTATTAATTACAATCTATAACTTGTAATTATTATTATAAGTTATAGTAATAACTTATTATAACTGTCTAATGCTATTCTTTCATTATATAAATGCAGGTTTTCAACACATTTCATCATATGAATTGTTCTCCCTAATAGTTCTTCCCTAATAATAATACTATAGGATCAAAATCACAGTATTTGAGAAAACAATTAAGCTCATGATAATCAGTGTGGGACCAATTAAAATGGAGACTCACAATATTCATATGCCAATATTCAAACCAAAGCAAAGGGGAGTTTTCATTTCATGATGGAAGCCTGATGAGAGAAAATGGTCTATACGTTTTGCTCGTTATTAGAGAATCAGGAATTAGGCTTGTTACTAACAATAAAACAATTCTTACTATGGGGCAGATATTCTATGATTAACAAAAATGGCTATATCAGGGCTTCTATTTGCTTATCAGATAGTCTCTTCTTACTTCCCTGACATATGAAATTAGCAATAAATATATAAATACACATGTGTCATATACTGTACATTATAGATACACACTAAGCACACAAATCATGCATATATTACATGTATAAAACATATATTACAAATGCACCTTCCCATATGAGTTCTTATACCCTAATTATTCCATTACCTCTTGGCACTACTCAACAGCATCTCCTTTATTGGGTTTTGTGACATTTAATTTCTGACTCACCTTCTAATGTTGACACAATGACAGGTGCCAGGTAGTCTGCAAAGCCTGGGAAACAAAGAATAAGGTTTCCCTCAAGATTCATGCAATCTAATCAGGATGCCTAGACACGGAAGTGTACAGACACAGAAGCGTACCACCTAGTGAAACCAGAGAAGGGTACATAAGGTCAACACATTGTTTAGAGAAGGAGATGGGTGACTTTATGGAGGGGAATTACAGCCAGGACTTCACCGAAGAGATTGAATTGGAGGGAGGTCTTCACTAAAGGAAGCATGAAACCTTATCATGTGTACAAAGTGAAATGAGTACTCCAGGCAGAAGGAACAATGCAAGCATATTCCTAAAATCAGGAAACAATGTACCCTCTATGGGAACAGGGTTTTTCAATTTCTGAGTAAGAACAAATGGAGACCTTCTGCCTGTCCATGACTATGTAGATGCTTTTCTTCCCCCTCCCTTTTCTAGTAAATCTGTCCTTTTAAAATGTAAAAAAATAAACAAACAACAACAACACACACACACACTCAAATGCATAAACTAAGGTGAAAAACAGTAAAAATTTTAGATGACGATACCAATTATTGGTTGCTAGAAGGGAAGCAATTTGGACGTTGGACAAATGAATGGGATCAATGTCACTTTTAATGGTGAACTTAATGTAGTATATTCATAGGTATTTATAATACAGATGTGAAACTTTGCAATGCAATGTTATCTCAATTAAAAAAAAACTTAGATGTCTATGAAAAATTACCGAATTGCTCACACATTTGTTCCTTTATGCATTTATTCAGATGAAAATTATCTTCTTAAATTTTAGGTCTTAGAAATATTTTTTAAATTCTAATTCCTAGGGAATTTCCTAACAACCCCTCTCCCCAAAAAAGCTATCAAATTAGTAGAAACTATCAATACAGGATACCTGAAATTGAAATCAGAAATTTGGTATGTATTTTTATTCCAATGACAGATTTTCTAGTGGCACTAATTAAGGTATTTAATAAAAAATTGGAAATAATAGTAACATAAAAGTTATTCTTGAATAATTACTGTCAGTCTCTACAACTGGTCCTGAAAAAAGGATATCGAGCAAGCAGTGTTAAATTAACAGGGGAGACAGAATAATAAGCAAGAAATTGTAATATGTGATGGAGCAGGAAACTCAATCTTAGTTAAATGGATCAAGATAGGCTGCCTGCAGTCTTGATGGGCAGTATGAGTGGGGTGAGTGGGAGTTACACAAGTAAAATCTGAAGGAGACAGGGAAGGTAAGACTGTTGTAGTGAGAGAAAACTGCCTTTTTAAAGACACAGTAGCAGCAGGGAAGTTGGCACTTCTGAGAAACAGAGAATTTCAGTATAACTGGAACTGGAGGGTGTAAGGGAAGGCATTTCGGGCTTCGTGGCAGGGACTGCCCACAATGAGAAGACTATAACCATGTTCAGGAAATACGTTCTATTTTGAGGGGATCATCTAGAAGATATGAAGCCGGGTATTTTAGAAACAGTACTCTGGCAGATTATAGAAAATAGACTAGAAGATAGCAAAACAAGGGGCTGATAGAACAAGTTATATGCTAATAAGTGAGTGCAGTCATTATAATCTTAATAAAGTTCTCACTGGTACTTATAGGCTCACAATTGAGCCAGAAACTGTTCCAAAGACTTTCAATTCATGAATATATTTCATCCTCACAATAAATCTATGAGGTGGGTATTTGCTTGCTTTTCCAAATGAGAAAACTGGGAGACCTACCAGGACAGAGAATTATCAGACACAGTAAGTGTTCGAGAATAGTTTTTGGGCAATTTGTATTTTTACTTCACTGACAGAACTTCTAAGGTATCTAATAAAACCATCTTGCTTTAACACAGCCTCTGTTTTTTCTTAACTAATCTTTCTAATTTCCATACATTATTGCTCACTTTTGGACAGTATTTGACTTCTCTCCTCAGGTGTAGTCTCTGTTTATCTCCCACCATCGTATCATTCAAGACACAGCCTCTGTTATCCTTCATAGAGGTAAAAGTGACATGAACTAGAGCATGTATATTTTGAATCCAATGCACATTACAGTGCTTTCTTAGAATATTAATGTTTTTAATTGTACTGATGATAATAAAGGTATTAAAACAAAAATTTAAAGTTCAGAAATTTAAAAAGAATTTTCAAATATATTCAGATGCAGAGACTATTGATACTGTTTTGTAAAAATGTTAAAAAAATATTCTGTTTCATTCATTGTTGTGGCCCAATAAAGAAAATGCAATTCAAGATTTAAAGTCATGCTCTCTTTATTATTTTCATTAGCAATCAAGAATGAAATTAAATCATTGGAATGAACTTAAATTTATTAGTTAGGATAGCTGACTAATCACTCAGAGAAGCTGAGAAGGTGCTGAAAATCACTAGGTGAAGCATTTCGCAGTCAGATTATTCTATCAAGCGCAGGACAGCAATTTTATATATTTTAACCTTAAAAAAATACACTGACATAGTTAGAAAAATAATCTGTTCAATTTTTGGAGTTATAAAAAGGTCATAAATATTGGTTAAAATGTTATAGTCTCACAGAAAAAACTTTGAACTATGCATTGACATTAAAATTCGAAATAAGATTTCTGTTGAAAATAACTTCAACAGAATACTTCAACTTAAGTTTTCAAGGAGCTTCAAGGAAAGAACACAGATTTGATTTCTAATCTGACATGGACTTATTATTCAGATTATTCTATACTGGCCCTTTCATCTCCCAGTGAAGGTGAAGAGCACCAATTGCTAAATTGTTTTGTTGACTAATATTTGCCTAAGTGCTTTATTTTCCCAGTAAGAAGTAAATTACCACTTCACCACCACAAAAGTCAGAATTTTTCTGATGTAAAGTTTGGTGAAAATTATTATTAGTTTAGAGTTAGAACAAAATAAGAAATTTGAATATAGTTTACAATATTCCATTTCTGTTTTTTCACTATTTTTCTTGTTCATGGTTGGTACTAAATAAAGTAATTTTTTCATGATCAAATTCAGACAGAAATCAACTAGACAAGTAATCAATGAAAGTTTTTCTTTATTTCTTAATTTGTGCCTAGCCTTTCTGTATTAATAAACACATGTTTTCTTAGACAACCCATAATAGGAACTTAGCTAAAAAATGAAATGAAAATATAATATAGTTCCTTATTCAATGACTAATGTTATTTTACTGGAAACTGTTGATCTTTATGTTTGAATTTTTTTAAGTATAGAAATAGGTTATCTAAGTTACAAAATCTTAGGATTTATTTATGACATTCAATTACATGAGCAAATTGATATGATTAGTTTTCACATTTTGTTTCATTGTAATTTCAACTAGTAATTATGAAACCTTGAGTTTAACTTTAGAATTTTGTTGATATGAAAATAGTTTTTTCATATTGAGAGAAATCAATATTTTTTTATTCAGATGGCTCTTGATTCTACACTTGTTAGAGAAATATATGAGCCATTTCAGAACACAACTAAATATATAGTCTGACAATGTCTGACAAATTCAATTTGGATCAAGAGTAAACTTTTCCTAATGATATTTTAAATACATTGTCCCCCTCCCCCCAACTCTTCCCCTCCATAACCCAATCTTTTCACAGGTCATGAATCTTTGCTATATAGCAATATATTATTTTTCCTTTTCTCCTGAATCTAGGTTTATACTGTCACTATAGACAAATGTCTAGGGCATCTACAGTGTTTGACTCAGTTCCTGTCTCCCTCTTCATTGCACGCAGGGTACTCCCATTAATATCTTATGATTTATCCAGTAAGTGTGAACCACATAGCTTTTATTTGGCAACAATGTCAGCATATCTTATAATAAATGATGAATTTCTTTTCTCACGAGGAATTCTCATTGAATTTAGAACTAATTTGAAAATATAAAAACCGGTTGGATCCAAACTCTATAAAATGATATCGTTATTTAATTATGACTTGATTATTATGACTTTCTATTATGATTTACTGATTTAAGGTCAACTATAGCAAGTATCCACAATTTCAACAATCAATTATAAAGGAATTCACTGACATATTTTCCCTAGAAAAAACTGTCAAAATCCCCAAATGATTGTATTGTAGTCCATGAGAAACCTAGACCAGAGGCCTGGGTAGGCCTTGAATCTCAAGGAAGTTTTATGACAGACAGAGAAAAGTAGCTGAGGAATGTATGCAGAAAACAGATTTAGAATAGGGTATTCACATGAGGATAACTCAGCCTCAGAACATCAAGTCATTCACTGGAGTACGAGATAAAGGAAAATTAAAGTGAGCAGGACTGGAGTCAGATGAGCCAATAGTCTTCAAAGAAATGATACAGAACTGCACAATTCAGGTGCCAGGTACAGGATTAAGAGTCACAATGCAAAAAACTGGACTCAAAAGCAGGGATCCATATCTGGGTACTTGAGGGTCAAATAGGACCAGAACCGAACCCACAGATAAGATGCAGAAAGGCAACACATGAGAACCAGTGAATACAAATCTAATCTTCCCTCAAGTCCTAATAACTGGTCACTCCCAGAAAGAATACATAGGCAGGGCTGAGTAGACAACTCAGGGCTTAGTAGTGATGGTTTCTAAATGTGGACAAATTTGTTTGTAAAGACACAGGAAGGCCACTACAGGCTATAACACTTGGAACACTGCACCTGACAAATAGAGCCCTGCTTTATAGACCCAACCTTTATTTAAAGCAGAAGTCATTTCTTTTAAAAAAAGGATAAACCTTGTCAGATTTTGCAGCTTCAGAAATATACTGCTAACCTTTAAAATTTTTCTCCACCTGATTAGAAAGTCAGCAAAAATCAAGTCAGAATGAAGCTGTTAAAGCTAGAAAGTTTGTCTTGTCTTCTGTCTTAGCCTCCCACTCGTGCAGCAAATTCTCCTGAATACTACAGTGATTTAAAATTTCCTGGTAGCTCCTTTCTCCCTTACAAAGAGATTTCAAAGCCTGTTATTTATGCTTTTGATTGAATATCTGATTTTGATCTGAAGTTTAGTCTTAGAGTATCACTACAAATAAGCAGCTTTGTTTTAAATGGACTTTTAATTCCTAATTGTGCTAAGATGTAAAATTTACCATTAAGAATGGGAAGTGAGAAGAACCCTGTGAGTCAGTAGCAGTTGCAGATGGTTTGACGTAGAAGAGGAGAGTGACAGCATTAAACTGGCTATTAAAATGCCAGTTGAGCCCAGTGGCTGTTTTTAAGGAAGCTTGGAAGTTACCTGAGAGTTTAGAAGACCACCTTTTCTCTAAGATCAGTCCCTAAGTCCCTAAGTAACCTAACATGTTACCCTAAGTAATATGTTAAGTCCTACTTAGCATGTTAGATATATATGTCTGAATATGAAAAGGATGCAGAAAACCATTACTTCATGAAGTTGAAAGTAAAAAAAAAAAATTGTCAAATATCTGCTCAAATATCATTTACCTACACTCAAGAAGCATGAACATCAGATAGCTAATCTAGTCCAGGCACATCACTATTCCATCTAAAAGTAGTGTATTCTTTTTATAACTAAATAGTCATTCCTGTAAGATGAGACATTGTAGTTTAAAAGTGAGTAATTTGTCGGTCATGGCAGAGTTTCTGCTCTTTGAAAAGTACAGTCATTTTTATCCTTCTCATTGTTTATTGTTATGATTCTGACAATAGGATTAAATTTGTAGTTATTTAGGTCTTTTTCTTATGTATGGGTACCCAAAAGGCAGTAATTTCCGATGATATTTGGAATCTCAATTTTTAATTCTTTTCCAAGCACAATGGAAGTAAACAACCCATTTTAGGTCTTTCCTTGTTTCCTTCCTAAATAAAGTCTTCTTGCTTTTGCAGACCCAGGTTCACCCTGTGAATTTGGGTTCCATTCCCACTAGTTATTCCTATTTTAAGGGTACCCAATAGTGGTAGGTGAGGAAGTTTTCAACATTTGATAGCTATATTACTTTAGAAAGGAAGTTTTAATGTGTTGCTTTATATTCACCCTTCTGCACCTACAACCCCCAAATTCCAATTGGATGGCTCAAGGTTTAGAAGTTCTTAAAGGCAATTCAAAATAAGCATCATTTTACTCTGAAGAATATTCAAAATAAAATGTTACCACGATTTCCAAATATCTCCTCTTTAAGTCTACTTAAATATATATCTACTTAAGTCTACTTAAATATAACAAAGCATTAAGACCACATATTTATGAGAACAATATACCACTTCTGACAAGAAGTCTAGGAATTTAAACATTTAGTTTCAAGTTATCATTAGGGCACCAATCAGATATAAGTATTTATCTTATAATCTTATAATCAGATATAAGTATTTATATAAGTATTTATATAAAGTACTTATATATAAGTATATATATAAGTATTTATATCTGATTATAATCTTATAATCTGATTATAATCTTATAATCAGATATAAGTATTTATCTCTGAGGACAGAACATAAATGGATTGTTAAAAATCTTTTATCATTCAAAAAAAACCACAAATTTCTGATGTCACTTATGTCCTGTCATTGTTATTTCTTTCTCAAGTCAATCATCAAAAGTGCATTGGAACTGTAAAATACTTGGAATTATATATATCTTTACATTGACTTCTAAATTAAATCCAAGACTATGTGAATTTTCAAAATTATTTTAATGTTTCATATGGAAATTTAACTTCTCAGTTAACATTTAAAAATTTATTAGTGTTTGCTTGATATTCTACCTTCTGAGGTGATTATCTTAATAAATTACATTCAATCAACAAGTAGTAGTGAATTATCTGTTTGTTTCAGGGATTTCTTAGCATATTAACTTATTACTACTCTGTCACAAAGACATTTAGGACATGAAATTGTAAGAACTTATCTGTCTATACAGTTTTCTTCTGAATGTGACATGTATATTCATTACATTTTGACCTCCTTCTTTGCTTTCAAGGATTATATATATTAAACTTGGCTCAGAGTATTGCAGTTTTATCACTTGTTAACGTAGGTTTTCATTTTGAAGGAGACTTTTTAATTTATTTTTTGTTATTTTAATACTTTTTCCCATCCTATTTCCACAACACTGGTTTTCAACACTGATTTAAAGGTAGAAGATAACCTTCAGACCCTTTGGATGTCTGTCACCACAACTACATCCACAGTCCACTGCCACAATTCACTGTGTCCCTCACACTTTTTCTCTCCCCTTCTCCTCTCCCTCTGTAGCCTTCCTTCTACATTCAGATTATTAGGTTTGTTACTGCCCTGGCTTTACCTGACCCTTTGTGGTGTTTTTCTATAATCCACATCTAAGTGACACCATTCAGCATTTGCCTGTATTTTAAATGTCACATTTTAACTGACAAAATTGGCAAACCGAGAAAGAAACAAAGAGGTTTTCACTGTAGAGACAAATAAGATAGATAACCAAATCAATTAGATTGCCATGGTAGGCCAAGACCTATCAGAAGAAAGTAACATAAATCAAAATCAGAAAAATAAGTCTGAAGTTTTGAATGGGTGATGTAAGTCTAAACTTTTGAATGGGTGATGTTCACACTGCCTCTAACTTTAAGTGTTTTACTTTAAAATATTTGCTCTGATGACTTTCAGATTGTATCTGGCACTCTCTCTGGGTTGAAAGTTGTTCCATTATCAGACTGTTAGCAATTAAATTAACCAATTATATCACTCATCTATGGTGAACTGCTTGTGCTCACTTTGTCATGTGAATTATGTTTGTGATTTAATGAGCACTTTTTGTAAGAAGTTCATTGCTTTTAAGAGACAGTGTGTCATCCCTTAAAGAGTTGTGCTTTACATATACCAGCACAAGTTCCCCTACTTCATGCTTCCAGCACTTCATCAAACTGGGGACTGGGCCCTATCTCATCAGCAAAATCATCTCCCCAGTCTCTGTGAGTCTTATTTTCTGAATTTTTCTTCAGTCTTCTCTTCCTATAGAACACATATGGGAGATGAGTTTGGTTCTCATCTCTTTAGTTACCAACGGTAATGTACATATGATTCTTTCTTCTTTGTATCATGTATCCTCAAGCTGAAAAGCAGACATAATTTTGTAGACATGAAAGGGAGTGCTATCTAAAGGAAACACAATAATGTGTAATCTATATAACATTCAATGTGATTTTATATTTGAAATATCTTGGTTACATATATTTTCTCAATAAATACTACTCAAATGAGAAATGACCAAATGTTTCCTGCTTTCTTTGGTTCAGTAGAATTTTGCAGTTTGCAGTAAGAGGTCTATTAAGTTTGCCCAATTTAACTTAATTTTCAAGGGACTCACTCTGCCAATTTGATCATTATACATGGATGTTTTGTATTTTTCCCCTTCAGGTTGTAAAATTGTCTTTCACCTTTAAAGTCATTTATTTGTTTATTCATATGCCCATTCTTGTAAATAATAGGGGAAAAAACATTAAGGTGATCTAGGCCTTGTAAGCATCAAATTGGACAGCGAAGATATCATACTAAAAAGCAGATAAAATAATAACTAAGGATTACCAATAAATGGTATAGCCCAAAGCTACCCTGAAAAGAACTTCATTAAAAAAAAAAATAAATGAATGACTCAGGAGCCCAGAAATATAATTGGTTGAATCATCAAACCAAAAAGGGTAAGAAGACAGGGAATCCCATCTGAGGTGAGAGAAAGTGAGAAATACATACATTTCTATGATGGCATACTTATTATGCATGGGACTCATGTATTATTTTTATTTATTAGTCAGAGTGAGAGAACACATGATTCTGATGTCATGCTATGTCAGGCATGGTATATACAGTTGGAAAGATGCAATCTAAACCATCTGAAATGCCTTCCTAATAGAGGATCTAGACATGGGATGTGTCCTTAAATAAAATTTCTAAAAGAGTTTTGTCTGTATCCCTTATTCATCTATTCTTTAAATGCCTACTTCATGTCTAATAGAAACTAGAGTAAAAAAAAAAAATAGTCTGCTACTTTTATATTCTCTTGGGGCCAGGAAAATAAGTGCAGCAAAATTTGAATTGGGAAAATACTTGTTCAGGAGCAATAAGGAAGTCAAACTGGTTAGAAAAGAGCCAGCAAGACAGAAAGTAGCAGGGATGGTTCAAGAAGGGTCAGTCACCAGCCCCAATGCAGTGGGGCTGAGCAATCTAGTGTAAAATCCTGGGGCCACTGCATATCAGCCAGGTGACTTGGCAGATTGTTGAAATTCTTTGAATCACTGTTTCTTTACCTGGATTTAATGGAAGTAATAATCAGACCTTCCTAATTGCTAGTATGAAAATTAGATAAAATAATTTTTTTTGCTCTAAAATGCTTAAAATTGCTCCCACAAAATGTTAATACTGAATAAATAAATGTTAGTCACCATTACTGTTGCCATAACTGATTGGTTGTGAATTTCCATCATCCCCATTTATATACCTCAGTTATCCCTTAGATGGGATTATGTAAAACAGTTGTCTTCTCTGTTTAATTCATTTTCTACCAAGTCATCAGATTTCCTTTTCTTAAATATTGCTATCATCATCATGTCACTTATGGTTTCCTAATATCTGGTACAAAAGCACAGTTCCAAAATCACCCCTCACCATGTTCCACCTGGGACCATCTGTTCCCGGCTAACAAATTTACCCGTTCACTCATCCCCTCTATTCCCTTAAGTTTGGAATCAGAACTAAGTTTTGGATCATCACACATGTGCACCTGCTCTCCATTGCACATGTTTTACTTTAATTTTATTTTAATAAGTGTGAATTTGAAACACATTATGGAGTTTGAATGAAAACTTTTTAGACTGAAAAGACTTTTTCTAGGTGAGAATATCAGTAATCCTGGCCAGTAAAAAATAAAGCTAATATTTTATGGAAACCCCAAAACTGTAAAAATGGTAGATTCTTGGTAGATGCTACATAAAAAGAAATATACTATCAAATAGGAAATCAATGAGTTCTCAATTTGTCCCAGGAAGGTGTTATGTTATAATACAAAACATTTTTGTCTCTAATAATAGAAACATGCAAATAGGTAACAATTTGTTCCATAGTTTTGCTGTTTGGTTATTTTGATATTCATCCAATGTAGTTACAAAATAAGTTTTCAATTTGGCATCTGGGGAAACTTTAAAGGGAGATTTCTTTTCAAAGTTATTCACAATATTAAAACAATATTTCAAACAATTTGTTGAATTTCTGTTCACCAAATACAATATGCAGCATTTTGTTATCTTGCATTGTTCACAGTATCACATATACACATATACATATACATTCTTAAATAATTTCAAAAGTATCTTTACTTCTCATTTTCTATTTTGAAAAGGTGTGTATGTGTGTGTGTGTGTGTGTGTGTGTGTGTGTGTGTGTGTGTAGGACCTGTCTGATCTGACTAGAATCTAATACCTTCCCTAGGAACCCTGTCCAAGGAGGCATGGACAGAGTAAAAATTCCCAATTCCTGTGGACACTAGGTTGGAAGGAGGGAATAATAGTCTGAAAGAATATTATTTCTATGAGAAAAGAAAGGCATGACAGACAATATATAGCAAAGAAAGTGATTTTCTACCAAATCCCACTTCTTTTATTACTTATCAGACCAAGAGGGTCTGATACACCCAAAGATCATGACCTCTCATACAGCAAGCACTGGCCTCAACTTTAATTTTCAACTCATTTTTTTGGAGATTTTATACTAAACATATACTGTTAGGCAAAAAGAAAGCAGGATTTACTTTAAAAATGATCTTTTCTGGAAAATAAATTTTGAATTACTTGTTTTACTATAAAGCAATTCATAGTCATAGAGAAACTTTCTAATTACAAAATAGTAATAAATACAATAGAAAGTGGATCATTTTTATATTCTAGGCTTCAGCTTCTCTTCCCAGAGGAAGCAGCAGTTCCCCATGCCCCCTTTCAAAAATATTTCATGTATATATTGCATATAAAATCATATAAATAACTTCATTTGAATATGTATATATATGTATTATACAGTTGGGTATATAAATACAAGCACACACACACATGTGCATACACACCATTTTTTCTGTTTTCACCCAAATGGTAACAGATCATTCATAATCATGTAATTTTACTGCTAGGTAGGGAAATCATAATACATTTAATAAGTCCATATTTCATAATGCCTAGGCTTCCTATCTACTACAGCAATATTGCAAAAACTTTCTTGCAAATATAGGAGCATGATAAACATTTAGAACTGCAATTAAGTGGCTCAAAAGTACTTTTCACAGCGTTATTGTCTTCCCTTAACTACCACTACATATATTCCTACCAACGAAGTACAAGAATGCCAATTTTCACACAGACACATCAATACAATACATTATCATTTTTCTCTTTATCTTTGGTAACCCATTAAATATATGTATAATATATTTTATGTATATATTTGTAATATTTTGCTCCACTTACCACCTGTATAATTATCCTAGTTAATTGTAATTCGCTCAGGAATATGGTAATTTCTGCTGCAAAAAACTTCCCCAGTAAGAATATTAACTTTCCCTTACTTCTACATGGTAAACAATCCATTGTCCTGAGCATTATGACTAGTTATGAGGAAAAGAACATGGAATAGACTTTGACTATGGCATAGGTCAGTGACTTATTTTCACAGCACCCAGTATCCCAATCAAAACAGGAAAATCATTCTTAAATGAATCCTTTGTCTTTTAAAATTAATTAGTCTTCCTGGAGAGGGTACAAAATCCAGGAGTCCTGCAAGTGGTCATGTTAAAGAAATTTATAGTCAGCCTTGTCTTTTAGATATGACTTGAGGGGAAAAAAAACCTGAGTTTCCTGATTTCCAATGGTACTGCTATAATATACTTTGCAATTTCAAAGAGCATCTGTCATCACAAAAGACAAATATATTTCTCAAAAAATAAAAAAATAAAACATCTGGTACTTTTTAAATAAGCCTCGGGCCAGCTCTGTGCAATGAATGAAAAATGTGCTATACATGGAGTACTATTTCATGTTGCTTTTCACTTAATCGGTGAGTGTAGAATGTTTGCATTAAAATAAGAATCTCAAAAAAAAAAATCAGCTCTCCTCAAGACCTTGGTGAAATTTAGGTTATTCCTTTTCTTTTCTATATATATTTCTTCACTTTGTAATAAATAATGCTGAAATAAATTCAGATTACATTAGTACTCTGTAGCATAAATTATTTCTTTGGATAATATTCATTTGGGGGGAAGGGTAAAACCTTGTATTTTTCTTCTATGATGGCTAGTGTTCAAAGACTACATCTCCTGTTCTTGAGAAAGTTCCTGATCTAATAATTATCAAAATTGACAGATAAAGCTCTCACAATTTTTTTCATCTAATGTACATTTTAGAAAAATCAAAAGGCATGGAGACATTTTAAAGAAATATGTTAATTTTGAGAAATCTTTTACAACTCAAGGCATAGACTAGGAGGAGCCAGAGTTTTCATGTGGTTTTCTAACTAAAACTCACCAAACCCCAGCATGATAGAAAACCCCTAAACACTGATCATATAATCTTAAATGAGGCTCACTCAAAAGTGAGGGGTAGAAGTATAGCATACAAGCTGGCATCTGTGGCAGAGATAATGTTTTTTAAAAAAAAACTGTAAAAATGAATTTTTCTAAAACTGAAGTGTAGGGCAATGCTGGCATATTATAAGTCATTTAATTAAGGTCAGTGAATCTCAAAAAAGAGACTAGAGAGGCAGCAGTCCATGCCTGAGCTAGCAGTACCAAATTCAAAGTGCAACGTTCAAACTAGTAATTTTAGCATAATGTGGGCAATGTTATAAAGATAACCTAAGATGATCCTGTGCATGAAATTATTTCATGTGATACCTTTTTCTGTGTAATATATCACAACAGATAATAACATGCTTTGAATTAAATATACTCTTTGAATTTCAAAATCATCACAAATGACTTCAGCAAGTCTCCGTGGGAAATGGGGAGGGGACTTCTAGTTTCCCAGAACAGTTGTCATTGTTTGTTGTGGAAGTGGAAGTTATACTCTAAATGTTAAGAAATAATTCTAATTAGTAGATTCTGAATGCTCATTTTACTCCACCATTTTTCTCCATTTTTCATCCTGCTCTTTTTGCTTGATATTACAGTAGTCCTCTCTTACTATAAGGGACATGTTCTAAGAGTCCCAATGGATGCTTGAAACTATGAGTAAAGTATGAGTAATACTGCAATTGATAAAGATTAATGTTTATCTATGTTTTCCATAGATAATTTATGTCAATTATGTCTCCAATACAATTTATGTCAGTAAGATATTTACAATAAAAACAATAATAATATACTATAATAAAAATGATATGACTTGGCATCTCTCTTGCTCTCAAAATATCTTATTGTACCCAATATTTTTGAACCAAGGTCAGCTGCAGAACTGAAACCAGAGACAGAGAAACTACAGAAAAGGAGGAATACTGCATATATTAGCTGATTATGACTTGTGTGTTCTGAGAGATAAAAATCTGTTTTTACAGTAATGTGAAAACTTTTCTGTAAATTATATGCTCTTATACTACCTTTTGTTCATACTATCTTATTTTGGGAACTCAGAGTCAGTCCACCTGCCCGCCCATCCACCCAGCCACCCAGCCACCCAGCCACCCAGCCACCCAGCCACCCATCCATCCATCCATCCATCCATGGAATTTATCCCATAAGAAGAACATCAGGTGAGCAGAAGCACTGTGCTGGGGAAGCCTCAGAAGTCCTCTGCTGGAATCAGGTACAGACCAGATTGAGGAGCTTCCTTCATGAGACTGTCATTGTACGATAGTGGTTAAGACCAATTTTCTATTGTTTGTCCCAGATTTAGGAGATGGGTAAATAGCACTAAGACAATCAACTTGCCCCAATCCCAAACCCTATTCATTGCTCACACACACAGAATAGGAGTTGATTAAGTCAATATGGTGACATTCCTCATAAGATTATTTCAAATTTCTACAATGCATTTTCCCCCCAGTCCGCTGCATCCGTTGCATGGTGCTGCTCCAATACAGACAGTAACATAACCACCTTTAACTTTTCAAGGGGACATGAAAATTTCACTTTATTTTTAGAATTTTTTCAGGTGTAGCTGCTTTTATTTTATTTTTTTCCACTCTAACCTTTTTAAGATGTTTTAAGGTGTTTTTGGAGTGCCCTAAAGTGTTTTCACTTATTTTCACTCTTTGGTGTTCTTAATAAATTTTAGAACACGGTATGTATCTGGGAAACTTTATATGAAGGGCACTAAGACTTCATTTTCCATTGCTTCAGGCATAAACTGATGCCTGTTTTGCATTCAAAGTTACATTATAATTTCAATCATCAGAACACAAGCTAGAAAATAATATAAAAATTATCCAAATACCTATGAATTGAATTGCTAAATAAAATTCACCCCCCACTAAGAGCCAGCTAACTTACTGAGGAATCTTGGAGCCACTCAGTAATATACCCTGATGACAATTCATAACTAAATTTAAGATATAGATGCAACTTCTGGCTTAAATTATAATGATTGAGTACTATTTCCATCCAGTCTTCTTTTTGTATGTAACTGTATAAAATTTTAGTTTTTTGGAAAGGATTATGAAAAAATATTGTACTAAAAATGACAATATCCTTTATACTCTCAAGGGTTGGCCCAACATAATAGGGAATGCTGCCAGTTACCTGTATGCTGGGAGCTAACAAGTATTGAAAGGCCCAGTGGACCAAAATAGCCTCCCTTGGAATTTGTACGCAGGCCAGGAAATACTTAACTTTCTGTCTAAATAACCAGCTGAGGCCTAGGCCAAGTCCTGATATTCTTTGCAATTCAGTTATAGAAAATAAACACTTAAAAAGCTATTACTACTTGTCAAGCACAGTGCTAAGGGGAAAGGATATAAAGATGAATGAGAAATTGACACCATGTATCAGGAGCTAAGAGAAGCTGGAGGAAAACTTCAGAAAAATTAGCATTTCTAAACTCTCCCAGTGTGAAAAGAACAGCACTGGAATAATCACAGCAATTGAGAGGCCTTTAAAGAGAGGTGGGAGAGAGAATTATGCTCTTATGGAGTTGAATCGCAGTTGCTTTTGAAGTATCAGTAGGATTATTCTCTGAGAAAGGAAAATGGAAGAAAATTTAAAGAAGAAAATAGAGCATAACCCAAACAGGAACATTAAAAAACATGGAACTGTTTTAGAAAAAATAAAACAAAAAACATCTTCATTTCCTTGGAAAAACTGAACCTTTGGATGCATGAGTAAGTAAAATTAAAAGAACTAGAAAAGTAGACTGTGATCAAGATACAAAGGGCCTCACCTGCCACAGTCAAGGGGTTTAGGCTTTTTTCCGTAGATAACATGTACTGACTGCATTGTTGAATTAAGTGACATCATGAGGCCTAAACTTCAAAAAGAACATAGAAGATAAAGGAACAGAAGGAGACCAGAGTTTAGAGGTAAAATAATTCTCTGGCTAACTACTTCAATAAGGAAGATTGTACTCTAAGCTTTTTGAGGTTAAAATAAAGGAATTAAAATTGAGAGTATGGAATACAGACAATGAAATTTTGAAGTGAAAATGAAAATTACAGAATAACATGGTTGTGAAGAAAGGATGAGCTTGAGAGATGACATGATGAACAGTCCCCACATGGGTGGCAAAAAATTCATTGAGAAGTTCATAGAATTCAAATTTTTTACTTATAATTTCTAAACTTAGAGAAATTATATTTTACCATTTCATTTTGACTTAGAGATAATTCTGTCAGAAAAGAAGGAACCATTACTGTGCCTAAATAGAAAATATATAAGTACCATTTTATAATGGAAATTTTATGATATGCTATAGTAATGTAACTTGTATGCAATTAACCCTAATACTGACAGCAACTTTGTAAACTGGATAAGTTGAAAACCTGGAGACTTTAAAGTTATGAAAAAGCTATTATGCTATTATGCCTGCCAGGCCTTGAGGCGCCAAGATCAAGGAATAAAGAACCTCAGACAAGTAAGCCTTGAAATTGGTCACTGGTGCTTTCAAAGGATCTGCCAGTTCTTAAATGAATGATTCCCTCTCCCTGTCCCACTTCAAATGCAAACACTGACAAGTGTGCAACGAGGTTTCAGTATTATCATGAAGACAAAAATGGAGTCAAACTACAGGTCTGACCAACCACTCAGTCAGGACTCATGAAGGCCTACACTCCAGATGAGATCAGGTATGCTCAGGTTCAGAAAAATAAAAGACCAATGGGCCAAATATGGATCAACAACTTTCTATGAGAGGAGCTAGAGTGACCAGAGAGGGGAAGGGGGAGAAATGGGGTAGGGTGGAAGATAAGGGAGACAATATGAAAGGGAAGGCCAAACATAAGGGGAACGACAACCTTACAAATGTGATCAATAATGTATGAAAATTACAAAATAAAAATTAAAAATAAATACAATAGAAAAGGCCTATACTCCATGGCACGAGCATCATAAGAGACAGAGAGCCAATACAAGCTCATCTCTTAACTGTAGTTTATAATAGTCTCAATAAACTCACTGAAAAACCTCCTTTGTATGAAATTTCTTCAACTACTAGAGGAAGTTAGTAATTCTACTGATATCACTCCACTGAAAAACTCTAGCACTGCAATATTTAACATGGCAGCCACTGATATAAATTAAAATTAGTGAAAACTAAACTAAAAATTCAACATCTCAGTTGAGCCACTGCAGTGGAAGTGGTAATCATAAGAGGCAAGTCATTAGTGTATTGGAAAATACAAATAAAGAATATTTCCATTATTGCTGAAAGTTCTTCTGGGTACTCTAAAGTTTGTATAAACATGTAAATTCTCTGAGAAGAGAGGAAACAGGGGGAGGAAGCACAGAGACTCTGAAAGATGTTTTTGTGTGCAATTTAAAATTAATGCATTTATTTTTATAACTTTAAGAGGTATAATGATATATAATACTGCCACTGTTTAAAAATATACCCAGGATTTTGTTTTTATTCAATCATAAGATGACTGTTATAGAAAAGCATTTGTTTACTCACAGTTCTCAAGAGGTGGTAACAGACCACTTTGTATAGGTTCACATAGCAAAGATGAGCATAGTCAGGAGGAGAAGGAGCAAGATGAAGCAATGAGCAACCACTTCATGGCAGACTTCCTGGAGAAAGCAAGGCAAAATAAGCAGATTTTGGACTGGCTAGTTGAAATACTTCAATGAGTTCTGAAACTCTCTTTAGTTGCTTATGAAAGATTAGTTGCTTAGTCATGGAGTGATTGAGACTCTGGGTTATTATTGAGATTCTGAAAGGTGTACAAATGGAATAGTACTTTACTATCTCTAAGAAGTGGTTACCCTTTTGAGAAGCAGTCTTTGCCTGTCAGCAAGTCCTCAAGAGTCAAAGCATCGAGAATGAAGAAAAATATATACATACAGTTAATCGAAATGCATAAAGTGTTAAACTATTACAATGATCAACTTAATGATCTAATCATCACTTCTAAATTCACTCTGACTCTTTATAATTTCTCCCTACCTTCACTGCTGAATTCCTTAACTCAGCAAACTACTGATGTTTTCTGTCATGATAGATCATTTGCCTTTCTAGAATTTTATGTAAATAACATCACAAATGTATGTTCTTTTTTTTTTTTTTGGTCAAGCTTCTTTTACTAAGTAGTATATCTCTTTTACTAAGTATAGTAACAAGGAATTTCATTCATAATGTGGCATTTTTCAAAAGTTCATTCCTTTCAGTGGTGGAGAAATAGTCCAAAGTATGGTATGCTACAATTTCTTTGTCAATTTACTTGTTGACACACATGATTTCTTTTTGCTTGTTGGCTATACAAATAAAGTTTCTGTAATATTTGTGTACATTTTTTATGAGGACATAGAGTTTTGTTTTTCTTCCAACTAGGATCCTTGTAAATTCTAAGGAATGAAATGTTTGGACTGTATAGCATGAGTTTAGCTTTTTAATGTACTGGCCAATTGATTTTCAAAGAATTTGTCTCATTTTTCATCTCTGCTACTAGTATATGAAAAGTGAAGTTACCCCATAGTCTCACCAATACTTAGTATCCTCAGTCTTTTATATTTTAGTCAATCTAGTGAATAGTATTCAATTGTAGTTTTTTTCACCTTTCTAGTAAACAATTGATAGAAATTTCCAGTAGATTCAAAATAGGTTTTTTTTTTTTTATCAGAAATAGATGTGAACTTTTGCCAGCTGTCTTGTATTAATTTTTTCCCTTTTAATCTATTGGCAAAATACATTGACAGACTTCCAATATGAAATTAACCTTGAATGATTTGTGTAAATCTTTTTTTGTCATGAACTTATTTGATACAATCAATCAAATTTAATAAACTTAAAAAGCAAAAATTCACTGAAGTTCATGAGATATGTTGTTCTACATATTCTTTTTTCCCACTTATGTTTTTAATTTTGATTTGAGAATAATGCAATCTCATAAAATTTCTTTTCAATTTTTTGGAAGAGTTTGTGTAAAACTGATAATACTTTCCTAAATTTTTGGTAATATTCCCTAGTGAGTAGTACCATATTGTTTTTAAGCAGAGTTAATAAGTCTATATTTTTTCAGTTATTTATTTCTCCTTCACAGGGCTTAGCTGGGTGTAACTTTCAAGGTATTTGTTAACAGAAGTCATCTAAATGACTATCACAATTACTAACATAAATCTCTTACTATGCCTTTGAATGGATTTTCCAGTGATTATGTTACAGATTTCTGGATCCAGTTTTGATCAGTGAACATATTTTATATAAATTCAGAATTCTAAATATATTAACATCTTGTTTTATAGTTCACAATGTCTGTCTTGTCATATGTCACATGCAGTTCAAAAGAATGTATGTTCTTTTGTTGGATTAATGTTCTAGTAATACCAATTAGGTAAATTTGATTAACCATATTATACTCCATATTTTTCATACCCACTACTCTATCCTTAGGCACATGAGCTGTTTCCATAAATTGGTGACTGTAAATAAGACTTCAATAGAGCATAGCAGTTGCTGTATCCATTCCAGTTAGTTTTTAGATTTACCACCTTGAAATGGAAGTGCTGATCACAGTGTAGCTAGACTTTTTTAAATATTTTGACGATTCTCCATACTGTTTTACATAGGGTAAGAAAGGTCTACATTCCAACAAATAGTATATGAGGGATCCTTTTTCTCCACATACTCACCAAATAAGTCAGAAAGAGGAAGACACATACAGGATGATTTTACTTATATGTGGAATATAGAAAAATAAAATAAAGAATCCTATAAAATAAAATTCATAAAAAGGCCCAGAAATCTGACTGTATACTTAAGGTTGACAGAGAGGGTGGAAGGGAAAACAAAGCACGGAGAGAGACTAATGAATGATAGTGGAGGACTTTCAGTGCCTTGATGCTGGATGTGGTATGGTAATGCATGCCTGAACATGTGTGATTCTATACCTCTAAATCATATAGTATTATGAATGTTACCTCAATTAAAAATAGTGAAAAATAAATAAAATTTCCCACTGACTTAGTGTGCCAATTTTGATCTCTTTAATTCTATGCTTGAAATACATTAATTTCAAAGAAGTAACAACAGTATTTGAACAATTGACATTTTAATATAAATCAGAGATGCCAAAAGACAATAACATGGAAAATTTAGAGTGCTGGAATCTAAAGAATAAAATCTGTCAAATTAGATTTCTAGGAATACAATTCCTGAGAGAGAAATTTGGATATTCATTATAGGCTTGTTTCATGCTGAAAAGTACTTTATAATCCATCAACCATATGAAAAACACACTTTACTAGTTAATTTTAACACAGAATTTCCCCAACTTACAGTGAATTTATGTCCTGATAAAGCCATCATAAGTTGTAATTATCATAAATTGACAATGTTTAGCACACCTAACCTACCAAACATCATACTTAGCCTAGCCTACCTTAACTTTCAGTATTAGCCTTCACTTGTGAGAAATCATCTAACAAAAATTCTATTTTATAATATAGTGTTGTATACCTCATATAAATTACTGAATACTGTTCAGGATAAAAGACAGTTTGTGGAATACAGGCAGTTTACCTTATGATTACATGGCTGAATTAAGTCATGGTTCACCACCTAGACCCATTATCACTGGAGAGTATCACAACACAAACTGCTAGTCTAGAAAAAGATCAAAATTGAAATTCAAACTACAGTTTTTACTGAATACATATTTCTTTTGGAAATTTAAATCTTTAACTCATTTGATGTTTTGTATTTTTTTTTTGAGCAGTATAATTTAGGGCTCTCTTTTCAGTCTTTCCCATATGAATATTTCATTTTCCCACTCCATTTATTGATCATGTTTTCTTTTCTGCATTAAGCATCTCAGTTTTGTTGTCAAACATTAGTTGAGCACACTTCTTTGGGTTTATTTCTGAGCTCTTGATTTGGTTGCATTGCTGTTTGTTTTTGTTTTTGTTTTTTTGCCAGTACCATATGGTTTTGTTTACTAGAAGTTTATTACATAGGCTAAAATCAGAAGTGATAACTCCTATTCTGGTCTTCTTTCAAAGGATAACTTCTGTTATTTGGGCTCTTGTGTGGTACCACATAAATGTTAGAATTTGTTTTCCTATTCTTATAAAGTTGCCGCTGGAATCTTGATAGAAATTGCATTGACTCTATAGGTGGTGTTTAGTAGTATAGATATTTTAAGAATATTAATTTCTCCAATTCTTGAACATTGGATCTTTCCAGTGTCTTCTTTGATTTCCACTGTCTTATAGTTTTCAGAGCACAGATCATTTACCTCTTAGGTTAGGCTTATTCCAAAGTACTTTATTTTTTGTAAATGGAATAG
This sequence comes from Uropsilus gracilis, assembly GCA_004024945.1. Lineage (NCBI taxonomy): Eukaryota > Metazoa > Chordata > Mammalia > Eulipotyphla > Talpidae > Uropsilus > Uropsilus gracilis. The sequence goes on from PVHY01002538.1 coordinate 104,767, forward strand.
TTTTTTTTCATATAATTCATTTTAACACTACTGATTTTTCTGTTAACTCTATCTTCTGCAACTGTATGAATGTTGATTGGTGCTAATGTTTTATATTTTTTTGGTGGGGGGTGGGAGGTAGAAGGCATTGAGAATTTTCCCTATATAAAATCATTTCATCTGCAGATAGAAATAATTTTACTCCTTTCCAATGTCATTTCTTTTTCTTGCTTTGGTCAGGAATTTCAATATTTTATTGAGTAGAAGTGATGAAAGTGGGCACATTTGCCTTGTTATGGATTTTAAAGGAAAACTTTCAACATTTCATCATTGAATATGATGTTAGTTATGGATTCATAATATATGGCCTTTATTATTTGGAGGCAAATTCCTTTATATTTCATTTGTTAAAAATTTTTATTATGAAAGCATGTCAAATCTCATCAAATTTTTTTCTGACTTGAGATAATCTTATTTTTTTCTTTGATTCTATTAATATGTATCTTGATGGCTCTGATTGATTTTTCATATGTTGATTGCATCCAAGATATGTTTTCTTTTATTATGATAAATAATCCTTTCAATGTGTTGCATTCAATTTGCTAGTATTTTACTAAGAATTTTTCTCAATATGTAGTTTGATGTCTTTTTCTGACCCAAAAGATGTTACTCTCATGAGTTTGGAGGGTTACCCTCTATTTTATTTTTAGGAGAATAATTTGAAGTTTTTATTTTATTTTTAGGGGAATAATTTGGGGATATTTAGAGTAATAATTTGCGCATATTCTTGTGGCTCTAGGCATATTTTACAAGAAGATTCTGAGTATTAATTCTCTCCTTACTATCTATTCTTCTGTTTATACGTTATGCTTTGGATTCAGTTACTATGAATGTAGAATTTTTCCCATTCTTCTAGGTTATCCTGTTTGTTGTCATGTATTTGTTTATAGAAGTCTTTTATGATTTTTCTATTTTTGATAACAGTTGAGATGTTTTCTTTTTCATTTATAGTTTTGTTCACTAGAAGTTCTCTTTTCATTGGTCAGTCTAACTAAAAAATTTTTTTTATCTTTTCAAAGGACCAACTCTTAATTTGGATATTCTTTTTCTATTTTCCACTTCACTGTATTACTTATTTTTGCTCTAGTCTTTATAGTTTCCTTTCTTCTGTTAATTTTGGACTTATTTTTTTTCTAGAATTTTAAAGCACTGGTTGTTTTGTCTTTTGCACTACTTAATGTAGGCATTAATCACCATGAATGTCCCTCTGAAAATTGCTTTTGCTATCTTCCATAAGGTTTTGTATGTAGCATTTTCATTTATCCCAAGATATATTTTGGTTTGCCTTTAAATTCTTCTTTGGTTCATAGAAAATATATTATCTAATTTACAGAAATAATATGACCCAGATATCTTTGCTATCTATGTTTTTGAAATCCAGTGTGCACCTAACACAATATATCTCAGCTTGTGCTAATGATATTTCAAGTAGTCAATAACCAAATATAGTTAAAGATTTATCCCCAAGATCCAACTGACTTGTTCTGTAATTACCAATTACTCCTCCATTTTTATATAATGTTCTATATGGTGAGTATAACTAAAGTAATATGCCATGCTTTTGTGCATTTTTTCCCAATAAAAACTAACTGAACCATCGATGCAATATTCTACCTCGTTTGTGATTTTGCTGTATTTGATAAAATTTCTTTTTCAGTCATACACTGAAACTCTTAGGGTTTTCATAAAGAGTAAAAAAGGAATATTAACAATTCTTTTCAAGTCATTTGGATACATACAATTATTAATATCACTACAGGTGGCAGACAAGACCTCACATAGCTGAATACTTAGAAAAGCAAAGGGAAGAAGCACAGGAAAAATAAACATTTTTTTTTGCTTTGGAGGTCATGTAATTTCATGATTAGAATAATCAGAAACCATAAACATTACTTTATATTGTAAATTGACTTTCAAGCAAAATCAGATCACTGTTAGACCCTAAACAATAGCAAATATGAACTAAGATTGTTACGTAAATTCTAATCTACTCTATAATCCATCGTGTATATATATCATTAAGTGATTCTTCAATGCTAATATTTATGAAATATTTGGAAACAAGTACCATTTGCAGCTTAAGAAAATTCTATTGGTTTTTTCTCAGAAATGTATTTGCTTCAAAAACAGATTTGTCAATTCCAAAGAAACCCAAAGATAGCAAAATATTTTACCTGAAGAATTTTAAAACTTCTGATAATTAACATATTTTCACATTTCTATAAGATAATTTTCAATGCAAATCTGTTATTTATCTTCTGTAAGTTTAAATTCAGGTTCAGATGTAGTTCAGGCAAATTAAATTATGTAAACAAGTTACAAAATAATTTAATTTCCTCATGTCATCTCCATAATATAAACTTATCAAAATGAAACTAGCCCAAGGTTGAAGAGAGTAAACTAATCAAATTGAATTAAAAAGACTTTCTAGATAGACTCAAAATAAATTATGGAATAAATGCTGAAATTTGATCTATGATAAAATATTTGGATAGCAAAATTAATCCTATATGTTTAATTATATTTATCTTGCTACAAATGAACTTAAGTTTCAAGAATCAAATAAAACAATACATAAAAGAGAAACAGGTGTAAAGCAAAAGAAAATCAAAAGAATGTAAAACAAAACTAGAATTAAGGATAAGAGAATGATACATTACGCTGCACTAATAAAATTAGGCATTACCTTTGCACTTAGCTTTTAGGCAGCCAATTAGAAAAGGAAAATGTGATAGATTATAGGATTTACAGTGTTCTAAAGATAAAATCAAGTTGCTTAGAATAAAACATTCTAATACAAAGATTATAAAAACATTTTCCTTATTGTCATCATGAAGTGAACCCCACGTGATATGGTAAATAACTGCATCACTTATGCAATACACATAATGGAGTGCATCACAGACTAACAGTCCAAACAAATAGCTGGATCTTATTTTTGCAAACCGACAAGTTATTTTGGCATGATATATGCAAAATAAGATGGTGTGGTGGAAAAAACAACACTGGATGTGGAATAAGGTAAAGGTATTCCAGTGCTGCCTCAGTTGCTAATTAAATCTGTTACATTGGAAAGTGACTTAAATTTTCTGAGTTAGTAAGTTTCCTCATCTCTAAAATTAAAAGATTGATTTCTAAGGTTCTTTCCAGTTTATAACTTTCATGCTTCTAAGAAAGAAACCACGTGACTTACTGCAAACTTTAGAGTCAATAAGAAAACACCTTTTACTCTCACTGTCTGCAAAGTCATTTTGAAACAAAATTAGAATAAGTGTTCTCTTTATAATAAAACAGAAACTGTCCCCATATCTCATTTGGTAAAACATGAACACATTTAGAACTTGTCTATACCTATACTTTATAAGTACACCTACCCATATCATTAACAATGATTTTGGAGTCTTGGCATTAAAGCAGAGTACCCAGCAACCTTTCAGTTGTGAGTGGGATTTCTGCTTCTCTTAAAGACATATTTACTTGAATGCACCAAAACTTGGGAAGAACTTGAAATCTCTATCAACAATCAGCTAATACTTTGTGACCATAAACTTCACAAAAATACACAATTCTGGAAACTGAAAAATGGCATTGAACACATATGAAGCAATAGTGAATAGTATTTAGTAATACCTTTTAAAAATTTCTTGTAGTAATACTGCTTCATTTGGCATTGGTAAGATATTTTAAAAATTATTAAGTTATTTAGCATAGTATATTTTAAAAATTCAGTAAATTGTGGATGCATCTCAAAAATCAAAATGCCAAGCAAAATACAAAAATGTCCTTTGCACCTATTACTGAAAAAGATGAAGTCAATAAAAGGAAACCCTATTTTTTGACCAGTTTTCATCTGTCAAATATTTTTCATCTAAGAAACTGTGTTGTATCATAATTGGCTAAAAGAAGATTGTTAGTTTCTTAGGTTGAATAGTTGATGTAAAATGAGAGCATTGGACATTGCATCTTGTTTTATAAAACATGGAAACAAGGAAAAGCTTGTAATCTCTTATAGCTGTTATTTCTATAATGGAAACTGGAAAGATTTTTAGAAAAAATAAGCTGAGCTTTAAAGACCCAACAGAAGACCCTCTGTGTCCTGCATAAGAGACTAAACATATATTCCAAGCATATGAACTTTCCTAATCCCAAGTGCACTTGGCTACAAGTGACATTAAAATTAAAAAAAAATGATCTCTTGTCAACATGAATGGAGCTGAAGGAAATTATTCTAAGAGAGATAAATCAGAAACAAAAAGACATACTGAATGTCTTTCCACATATATTTGGAAGAGAAACAAAACAAAGGGTAAGAGAAGACCAAACCAATAGCAAACCCTAGAATTAGTAGAACTTAAGGATACTAGAGGGACAAGAGAAGTAGAGAGAGGAGCAAAGTGGGATGGGAGTTATTGATGAGTTATGGTGGAGGAAAATGGGTACCTTGGTGTTGGGTGTGGTGTGGTGTGGTGTGGTGTGGTGTGGCAACATATACCTGAAGGAGATGAGTCTTTACCTCTGAATCATATACACTGTTGTAAACCAATGTTATTTAAACAAAAATAAAATCTGTTCATTAATTCTATGCAGCAATTTTATTCTAGTAAAATGCTGGTCAATACACATACTCTGAGCCCAGCTTTAAATCTTGTTTGTAGTATAGGCTTTTACTTAAGGAAACACAACTTTGTCTATTTAGATATATATCTTCCTCAAATTTTGAATCACTTTCTTAACTTCTTTCAAATTCCCTCCCTTCTCGTTCACTGTACAGATAGAAGTATACACCTTAATTTGTTTTGATTATTATGTACAAACCAGTAAGGCATGCAATTTTATGATACTGGTGTATTGAATTCTGTTGGTATTTACTTTGTGACCTAGTATTTTCTGATATTTTTCTCTATATATGATCTATTGGTTACTGGAAGAGGATCTCCATCATGGCTTATCAATTTCTTGTAGTAATTTTGTCAACTTAATATTTGAAGGCTTTGTTATTAGATCAATAATAATTTGGAGTTATTACATTTTCCAGTAAAATTAAGCCTCCTATTATGTAGAGATTCACTTTATATCTAATAATGTCTACTTTAAGACATTTATCTTCCTAATATTATTAGAACTACATTAGCTTCCTTCACTTAATAGTTACCTGAAAGATCTTTTGCTGTCTTTTACTTTTGACCTTTCTATGCCTTATGTTTTAAATATCTTTGGTAAATTCATAGCTAGAATTTTAAAATCTAGTACTATATACTTTTATAAATATTGATTCATAATGATGCACATCTAAAAACTATATAGTGTATAATGCAATGGTACGTCACTAAAAAAAATTAAAAAGCACAATGTACTTATACAATTGCTAGTATTTTTATATTTATTTTTCTATCTTATTCTATAAATTTTATCTCCCAGTTTTCCTTTGTTTATATTCATTCCTATTTGATTTATATTGCATCATTTGAGGTTTTTTTCCCTCTACTAGTTTGAGAAGTTTATGTTTATTAACTGGGCTTTTAGTAATTACTCTTTTTTTTCACCAATAACTTTTTCTAAGTTGCCATTTGCATGCCATAAAAATCTCCTATTTTAATTATACAATTCAATGACTCTTAACAGTGTCAAAGACTTATATGACCATCACAAAAATCTGAGTTTGCACATCTGTAATTTTTTTAAAAAGAAATTTTGTACCTGTTAACAGTTATATTCTAGCCCTCAGATCCCTTCCCAGTCTGAAGTAACCACTAATCTATGTTATATTTTTATATATGATCTAGTCCTGATATTTTATATAGATTCATAAAACATGATTTTTGGGATTTGTGTCTCTTCCACTTTTTTCAAGTTTATTCTTTACATGTTTTTATCCAGTTGTCCCCCTACTCCATATCATTTGTTGAAAGATTCTTATTTTCCCATTGACAGTACTTTCTTTCCAAACAAAAACACTACAAATATATAATTTGTTTTCAGGCTCTTAGGTATATTCCATTCATTCATAGATCTGTTTGTATGCCTGCACCACAATGTCTTAGCTTCACAGTTAAGTTTTGAAAATAGAAAGCATGGGACTTCCAATTATCTTTTGCTATGTGCAGATTTTTGTAACTATTCAGAGTCCCTTGTTTAACATATGAACTTTAGGATGATGCTGTCAATTTTTGTCATAGAGATGTTTGATCTCAGACCCATTTGGGAAGTACAGCAGGTAAATATGTCCATGTTCTAAAATCACAATCTGTGACTGAGACCTTACTAGGAAAAAAGATCTTTCCAGATATAATGAAGGACTCTGAGATAGGATGATCTGGTTTTCCAAATGTACTCCTAAAATAATTATGAGTATTATATTATGTTACAAACCCAGTGAAGACATAAACTTAGAAGGGAAGAGACAGGTAGCCAACAGGAAGGATTGCCTGAAACCACCTGAAATTGGAGGAGCAAGACTTCAGAGGGAGTAATACCATGTCATTGTACCATTGTACTAAAACTGTGAGAATAAGTTTTTGTAGTTTTAAACCTACAAATTTTAGGGTAGTTTGTCATATCAACCATAGTAAATGATGCTACAATCATTGCCATTTTAACAGTATTAAAAGTTGTTATTCATGAATATGTAATGTCTTTTCATTTATTTTATTTAATTTCTTTCACAGTATTTTGTGATAGCTTTGATTTTCAAGTCTTATGTTTCTTTTTGAATGCTATTTTTTTCCTATGGGGAACTGAATTACTTATGGAAATGCCACATCAAAAGCTTTCTCTGTGTCTGCTGAGACTATCATGTCATTTTTTGTTCTGTATTTTCTTGATAAGGTTTACTATGCTCATTTTGGGAACTGTAAAACCAATCATGAACTCTTGGAACAATTCTCTTTGCTTTAATGTTTAATGTATAATTGCTTTCTATATGGTGCTGATTTTAATTCAATAACTTTTTATTGAGAATTTTGCAAATGTATAGGAAATATTGGTCTTTCCCTTTCTCATAATGGGCATATATGACTTTGGTATTTACATAATATTGGCTATACAGATAAGGTTTTGGGAAATATGCCTTCCTCTTCTAGCCTTTGGAAGAGTTTGTTGGGATTGGTATAATTATCATTTGGTTTGTGAGGCCATTTAGATTGGGGTGGTTTACAAATTTGTAGTTATTAATTCAATCTCTGATACAGTGCATTTAGATTTTTCTACTTTTTGAGTTAGTGTCAATGGTTTCCATCTCTCTAGGAATTCATACATTTCATCTGTTATTTCTTTTGTGATGGACAATCATTCATAATAGTCCTTTTGGATTTCTGTTTAACAGATAATGATGTCCCTTCCTTTTCCCAAGTTTTAGTCATTTGCTTTCAATCTGTTTCTACATTAGGTAAAGTGATGATATATCAGTTTTGGTGATCTTTTGAAAGAACCAATCATTGGTTTCTATTTTCCTTAGTGATATCTTATTTAGCATTTTATTCATTTCTACTTTAGTCTCATGCTTGTATCCTTTGGCTTGTTCTGGGTATTTTGTGATTTTATGGTTTTTTAATAGGGAAATTTATTAAGTTGAAATCTTTCTTCACTTAAAATAAAGGCAATGATAAATTTTTCACTAGTACTTTAATAGAATATGTATCATAAAATAATTTCCTGGTACTTCAACCATTGTTGGTTTTTATTTCACTGAGTGGTGAGTCTACTGAGGTCTTCATGCCACTATTAGTTATTTTTATATCAATACTTAAAAATCAGGAAATATGGTTATTTTTAAATTATTGAGGTGAATATTAATCAATTTTAAGGAAAGAAATAGTGCAATTTCTTCTAAGGCAGTATCTTAACTAATTCAGTTTTATCTAACTTTATATATTTTCAGTCTCAAACTATGATTTATATAATTCTTTCCAAAAACAGAGTGATATTGCTGGAACTATTCTCTTAGTCATATAATTAAATCTGTGATAGGCTATAATTGAAAAAAATTTTTTAAAGGAAATGAAGGAATGAATAGTTGCTTTATTTTGCTTTCTTATACATTTCAATTTGAGGAGAGAAAAGACTCTAGTTACTTGTTTGAGATGGGTAAAAAAATGGGAGAGAATGAAGATTATTGAAGATTCTAAAAGAAACCATATGAGATGGAATCATGGCATCGAAAGAAGCAGAACTCTTAGAACTTAATGATTTCATATGAGGATGAGCCAATTTTGAATTCTCTGACTAATCTGGCATTTAATTATCTCTAAGAAATTAGGTGGTTGCTGTAACTTGGAGGTTGTGCAAAAATGAAGCTTCAATAGTTGAGTGGTAAAAATGTTATAGCAAGTCTATTATTTAAGAGAATAAAAGAATTAAAGGGCAGAAGTGAATATATGATTAACTATGAAGTAGTATGAATTTAACTTTCATCCACATGATCCTGTCATATCTAGTCCATTATTACTTGACAACCCAGAAACAGAAACAAAGTATATAAGTATTAGTGATTCCCCAGGTGGTAAAAGTAAACTTGATTGATAGGCTAGGGATAATAAAAGAAGGAATACTGAAAGGGAGTGGATGTGTAGTGAGATCAAATGCTAGATATCAGGATCAGGGTAAGTGCATATTGACTAAAAGTGAGAAAGTCAACACTGAGAAGGTTGTGACCAATAAGAATTACGAAACATGGATAACTAAACAAAGATGACTCACATTTTTTTTTCCCTGGGGAGGAATGAAGTTGAGTAAAAGTGATGGCATTTAGAGTACCTGGTTTTCTACACAAACTTTGCTCATATCCTCAAATTCCTCAGTAGACTATTTTTAAAGAATCTAGCCTCTGTGAAGATTGCTAGTAACTGCTGGTGCCAATGCTTGCACACAGAGGAAGTTTGAATCAGATTTAAAAGCATTTTTTCTACAATGTCTCTGTTTCCTACATACTGAGTTAATCTTTGCCAACTCATTTCTGGGTTTCAATAAAATGCCACACTACCGCTTCCTCCATAGTCAGACAATGCAACATGAAAGTACAGGAAAGTCAAATCTGTAGGGAAACTTTGACCAATGGGAAGTGGGAATCGACAGGTGCTAGACATATTCATTTCCCTTTCTTTGTCTCTTGAGCAGACTATTTCAGATTATGACCTTTCCTTGAAATTCTTGCAAAAATAATGCTCTGTATCAGAACATACCTCTGACCCCCTCACTGTGTTTGTCTGCAGTTCATAGAAAAAAGGTGAATAGGACAGTAACCCATCGTATTGCTGTTTATTTCCTTGTGCTTTACTGTAATTTCCCCACCCTATCATTGATCTAAGCTTGCACTTCCTCAAAAAAGGGTAAACATTATAAACTTTGAGTTTATAATGAATGAACAGTGTGAATAACAAAGGGATAAAAATTTCAGGCAGAAAACATAGGTATGCATAGCTTGAAGTAAAAGTGGAATTAGGCACTGTGAATAAAAACACAAATCTATGCTTAAAAAAGTGATATTTTTAAAAAATCAAGAAGATTAAAGTGTTTGAATTAGAGTGAGTTGCGGAAACAGTGGTGAGGGACTGAGAGCATGCTAGCAGAGATAAGCAGGTTGATGTGGAGTTTAGGGGGCTGTTGCTAGAGTACTTTGTTACTTTAAGAAAAAACTGGGGGTCATCACAGAGCATAGAGTAGGACCATTCTCAGGATCCATTTCATCAGGATTACTCTGAGTATGAGCAGAAATTAAGAAGTTGCAAAGGCCATAGACAAAAGCTGGGAAATCAGGCAGCAACAGTAGTGAAGCAGTTGAAACTTGGCACTGTTTCTGGCCAGAGCATCAACTGTGGAGAGGCTGAGAAGACAATAATATGTATTTCCTGATTTATTAGAAATAGGGTGTGCAAGAAACCAAGAAGTTAAAAAATTGGCTCCAAATCTTTTGGTCTGTATAATTGGGAAGATGAAGTTACCATCAGCAGCTGTAGTGTAGACTCTGGTCGGGTAGTATTAAAGGAAAGAGGAATTTAGTTTTGAATCCTTTATGTGACTAAAATTCTCATTCAAAAGCAGAGGTCTAAGGAGAAAACTACTTATGAGTGTAAAACAGTGATTGGCAAACATTATCTGGATAAGTTTTGATCGTACATATTTTCTTAGGTCAGGCATTTTTTGTCACAGTAATTCTGTAACCGTGCAGTCACAGACAGTAGTCAAAGTAATGGCCATGGCTGTGTTCCAATAAAACTTTTATTTACAAAAACAGATTGTAGTCAAATTTTGCCTCAGAGTAATAGCTTGCTGACTCAAGATTTGGGAGAGTGATTTGAGTTAGAGAAATATATTTCCAAGTTATCAGTCTACAGATACTCTGAAGCAATGCAAATTTGATTTAGGAAATTACTGCACATTTGATAGTTGTTCTTTTTCCCTGTTGTAAAGAATAACTGGCTTTCCTAAACAATAAATCTACTTTCTCCAAAATGAGTCAACAAGAACAATGAAGAAACCAATTCATTATATTTAAATGGAAAAATCTGAATAAAAACTTTTAAAAAGAATGCAATTGATCACTAAATATGAGTAAACACAGCACATGATAACATTTACTCTGCTTGCAATAGGTATATGTAATAGAGTATTTAAGAAAGACTGTGTTATTCATTCAGTCTACAGACACATTCACATATATGAATGCCAAGGATAAAAATGTTTTGTCATACATCATATTAGAAGTGGAAAACAAAATAGATACTATGAAAAAATATATAGGTGAACAAAACAAGACAATGTCACCTTTGAACTAGTTCTTCAACTCAATTCTGAATTCATTGTGAGGATGCTTTAAAATTTTAGGATAAAAGACTGATTAATAGTAATGATAAAGACGGATTTGGCCTGGTCAACAGGATGTTTATTAAACATTAAGATACATTCTTTCCTAGTAATTTACCCGTGAAAGGTACTTCTTTGAACATACTTGTAGGAACCAGAAAAATCTCAGTTGATATTATAACAATGATTTAGAAACACAGTATTGAAAAAGTTAAGAGAAGAATAACATGTTATTTCCTCATTTAAGTCTGGAGTTATAACAATATAAGAAGGGCAGAGAGCTAAGAGCTAGGACTGTTTCTACAAAATAAGCTATTTTTGAAGAAAACAGCAGTCTTCAAATTTTTTTAATATCAATGTCTCCCCTCAAGAGTCTTTTTAGACATTTTCTTCCTAGTTGCAGTTCCCTTATACAATTTTAATGCCTCAGATATACTGTGTACACATTTCTGTTTGGATATATGGTACTTAGATTGCTTTAAGAACCACAAGCCATTTTAGTAGCTAATCAGGTACTACTACAAAAAAAAAAAAAAAATCTGGTGCATGCCCTAATCCACCAGAGGTGATACGGTGTGCTTGAGAATAATTACTTTCAAGAGTGGGTTATCTCATATGAAATACATATGCTTCAAAGCTTTTTCTGAAATGCCTTAGTTATTGGTTGGCAGGTGATTGAAGGGCTGAATTACAGTTTAGCTAAGGAAAATAGGATAGTATTTTTTGCTTTTGTTGTATTTGGTGTTTTCTCCCAGGCATCATTTATGCTCTCCAGTTTGAATGTGAAGCATATAAACATATAAATGAAGAGAAAATGAACACCATTAAAATAAATATTCCAATTTTAGAAAAACGTGACCAAAAAAAAAAAAAAGAAAGTGAATATTCTAGAATTATTCTGATAGCATTATTACCACATCTAAACATTAAAATGTTACTCCTACTTTATAAAGTTTAAACATCTACCAAGACCCATTCGTAGATCAGGGTTTGATTAACCTCAGTCTGGTTTCACAAGATAGTCTGATTGTGTTAGTATCTTGGTTTCCAGGTCTTAAGCAATCTTGAAATGGGATTTTGAGACATAAAAACCACAGCAGAAAATTGCTGGGGAAACTATCTTTGGTATCTATATCTGAATTATAATTATCTTGAGTCATAAAGCATTCTGTCTCTAGAGAAAAGACAGTGAGTTTGGAAACAACCTTGAAGCTTCTTAGTCAAGACCCCTTGTCATCTTCCCATTTAGTTTGAGGACAGTGGGAGATGTGGGGGAAATCTCCCAGGCCTGAAGACAGCAGCATGATTTCTAAGAACTAGGTAAATCCAGGTAGTGAATTCTGAGAGAAAGAAATGAGCAACAATTGATTTTACCTCTAAAAAAAAAATAGTCTGTTGTCATCTATATGATATAGTCTTATTAGTTGTTTTTAATCAACAAAATTACTATTATGCTTGATTTACATCCTATGGTGAGCTAAACTCTTATGCATGCTCTGTACTTTTAGTAATTATATCATCAAACGGGTTTATGTGGAAAAGTTTGTTAAAAAAAATGTTCGATCCTCTTATTTGTATTCCAATCACTCCTTAAATGCCCAAAGAATTTTCCCCCAAAACTGACATTTAAATAAAAATCTGCCTGCCCTTTTTGTCCAGAAGTAGAGAGGTTGCAAAATGGCAATACCAATATATTTTGGGAAACAACAGCTGGAAGAAGAAATTCATGAGGTGCTTTCTGGTACAAAAGGGTAATTTTCTCATTACTCATCAGCAGTACTTCTGGTCTGTGACTTCTTTGGAATTCTTAAGCAATACTGTTGTATATTCAATTTAAAATTTTTTTGGAGACTAGGTCTTGCTATTTTTGCCTGTGGAACCTCAGGCTCACATTGCCCAAGGTACCACAGACTCAAGCAATCCTTAGTAGCAGCATCTCAAATATGCGTGCATCCTATTCTGTTAGCCAGCCTTGTTCACAACCTGTATTCATTTCTGGTTATTAGGAGAGATGAGGTTGAAAGTGAAAATGGAAGGAATTATGTTCAAAAATAATTCTGCAAAACATTGAAACCCAAGGAAACATTGTAATGATTCCCATTAAGCCAGAAATTTGACACATATAAAGTATTTAGTATTTTTAGAAATAAGTAACAAATTTTATATTAATGACAAATGAATCAACAAATGGCTTTCAGAAAACATACTCATAAACCTGTCATGAGATTGTGTCCTCAAATACTAGTTTATAAAACATATCCCTATGAAATTTAGCATTAGTATTACTTTGATAGTTCACAAACAAATAGCAACATAAACTAAAAATTCCAAAGCATGTTTTTCCAACAAATACCCTCATTTCCCTCTTAAGAAACTAATATTTTAATTAGTTCCACCAACAATACTTTCATACATATGTCCTGTAAAATTGTTGTGAAAGTTCCATTCAAGCAACATAGTTTTAAAAAAATAATTTTTTTTCAGGATTTCCAATTTGTTTTTTTTTTTTTATGTAAGTCTATTAAAATAAATCATACTCATGTATCTTCAGGCCTTATTTCTACAGATCATGTAGAATAGGAAAGGTGAAATATTTCCAAACTAGTGATTGATAGAAAAGTTAAACTGAAGTTCAAAAATTTCTGACAAAAATATTAAGTATAAAAAATTCTTATTCAATATAAATTCACTGCTTAAAACTGGTTTTAAATTTCTAATTTAAAAATTATCCCTGTCCCCCTTGCACTTTTGGAGAGAGGAGGAGAACTAGAGGTGAGGGATCTTCTAACCTTTAGTTACAGGACTGAGACCTGTAATTAACAGTTTCATGTAATCTAATTTCATGCTTTATTCATTTTGTCTGTTTTCCAGAACTCCAGGAATTCTCGGGGTATTCCTATACACATTCAATAATTCTATTTCTACTCTATGCTTTTACACACACACAGTGTATGCCTGGATGATCAACAAGATAAATGTGGTTACCTCAAGAAAAAAATCATTGACACATTTAATTTCCTAACATATTCTTCCAAACTATAATTAAAGATATACTCTAAGAACATCATATTAAAATACATCTGAAGGAAAAAAATAATTTCTCTATATGAAATACTTTTGCATCTAAAATTACTCTTAAAAGGAAATGAAAATAATTGTGTATTGTTAAAATGGAACATGATGAATAATTAAAAAAGCTGTTTAGTTGCATAAGGGAGATCATATTTTATCATATATATCCCATATATATTTCACATATAAATATATATTACATATATGTATCAGTTAGTTTCTGATCAGTTATTTAATTATTACTAGAAGGTAAATTTGACAATGCCAATATATGTGGAATAAGAGTACTATATTCATTATCTCTAGTTATATTTCTTTATATTGCACTTTGATGCTAGGATTTCAAAAATCCCATCGGGTTGTGATTGAAATTAGTGACTCTATTTTCTATGACATGAAAATGACTCAAGCTCCTGAGACAATGACTCATTTATCTGCGCTACTGGTCTCACTGTTTCCATCAAATATCTGTTTACAGCCTGAGACATAAGGTATGCCATGATATTGTGACATTGCTCTGTTAGTCACATCTCTTCTGTAGCAGAACACTAATTTTTATAATCCTCATAAAAGTTAAATGAAACTATTTCAAAACATCCAAGAATAACATTAAGTTTTTTAAATGAAAATTAAATTACTTTGTCTTGAAATCAATGCCTGCTGGATTTTATCTGAGTTTTTCCATTTAAAACATTCATATATTTTGAAACTGGAGGACCAATTTGTTAAAATTATATGGAACATATATATCTTCCAGGTGACAGGATTCAAGAGTCAAGTATTTTGGAACTACTACCACATGTATATCAATTTAAAGTAATATTATATTCTTGCCTCTAGTCTTTTCCACAGAAGAGATTATTCAGCAGTTACTAAAATAATCTCAGTGCCATAAAAATATTCAGTGATTGTAGTTTTTGAATGATTGAGCTCTAATACATGACCTAGAAAAGCTGCTTTTGATAATTATACACACTGTTCTACCGGACTTATTTGGATTAGCACTCAGGACTTTTCTCTAATAATGAAGGACATCGAAATGGTGTTCATGCAGAATTTCTTCACAACTACATTGCTGAGGAGCAAATCAAGTTTGCTCCGGACACCAGTGTGTTCTGTTGTCCTGAAAGGTCTTCTGAATTTAAGGTTCTACGTTACTGATTTTTCAAGTAGGAGGGGAATCTGGTACCAAAAATTGCTCCAAAAAACACTCAAGTAGATCTGTGTCAGGAAGCCCTCCCGCCCTCTGAATTATTTTTTCTGCTATTGACTATTACTGAGTAGACTTCTCCAAGGGAAGTATTTCTTAGGAAAAAGAGGTAAAGTTCCCACAAGAAAAACTTGAGAGTTTTTCGTTTCACTTCCCTTTATTCATGTTCATGGTAGAAAGTCATTAGCTACTTCCTGAAATAATATTTTGCAATCATTAAAAATCGTTGTTACCAGGACATTGTTGATTATAGCTTTCCTGGTGCTATTTGAACTACTGCGAACCTTTAAATGTTAATCACATTTCCTTTTTTCATTTACTCATTCACTTACACCACCAACAGTGATCCTATTGCCATAGATGACTTCATAATTTTGACCCTGAATAACTCAAATTCATCTCCCTTCTTTCCTCATAATCTCTAATAGCACTACCCCCACACTTTTAAAAAAACTGAAGAAGTAGTGATGACGCAGTAAATCTATATAGTTCCAAGTTGTTAGAAACAACCACAAACCATGTTAAGTTAAGGCTGAGCTGAGTTTTACAGTTACCTTCAGGAAGTAATTCTGAGAATTAGCACTGAATAGATTAAGAAGCACCTTTTTTTTTTTAATGCTTCAGTTAAGCAAATCTCAAACTGAAAATGAGTCATCTATAAAAACTCGGGTTTTGCAGCAAGGTTGCCACATCTGCCTCATACATGCCTATCAGCCATTTCTTCTGCCACACTGAGGTCAGGTTGTCATCTGCACAGAAATGGGGGTAGGGAAGAGGTGGAGACACTTGTTAAAAATAAAGATCCCTGGGCCCCACCACTTGCAAACTGAATCACAGTCTCAGGTTTTGGGTCATCTCAGGATGTTTACAGTTAGCTCCACAGACAATTTTCATACATAGTAGTGTTTGAAATCTAAACTGACTGAGACAACTGAAATGATCTTTTAATTCACAGTTATTTTTAGTATTTCAACTTGTCAAAAACTTTGCTAAAGTAATCTCAGATTCCTTTAACTCTTATTTTCTCATGAAATTAGTAAAATTTTTAATTTTAGGAGGTTCCAAAGTGTAAACCTACTTAGCTTTTTTTAACTTAATTGCTCATTTTTAATATACTCATACTGGATTATTTCCTATTACCCTTTCCCTCCAAACTTTGTTCTTTCACTTGTCTCTCTCTTATTAACCTTTCAAGTCAAAACTAAATGCTTGCTCCTCTTTCAAGATTTTCCTAATTCATCCAATAGGACAAATGCAATCAATTTTTTTTTTACATTTTCAAACCCTTTATAATGATCTTTTGCCTAAGTCACACACTTATGTCTTCCCCCCTCTGGAATGGATAATCCTCAAGGTAAAAAATAAAATGTCTTAAACAACTAATATTTAGTATTTGTACAGCTAGTATGTAGAATAATTGATGTTTCATTTTAGATCTTAGCAGAAATCATGTGTATATTCTGTTGAAATCAAGGGTTAAAGATATATAAATTACCACATCTCAGGTGACTATATCTTAAGTACAAATTAAGCTAAATTATTTCTTTTTATTTTCAACCCAGCAATCTTCCTCATTATCAGGTATGGAATGACTTGTTTATTGTGCACTGATAATCAACATTTAAAATATTAGATGACTTTCTCAAAATAAGTAGGAACCAATTCTTCTATTTTTCCCTACTAGCTTAATAAATCCATAATATGAATCAGAATATGTAATTTGAAGAACTGAGAGCTTGAAGTAAGGTTTTTAAAATAGACTGAAGAGATTTAGAAGAAATTGATGAAGAAAACATATACACATTTAACTTGCTACAGAAACAAGCTTGTTTATAAAATGAGCTTCAGGAAAAACTTTAAAAATCTATATTTATTAACATTGCTTTACATTAAGGATTGAAAACTGGGAAGTTGGGTAATAATATCCCATCCTGGCATCAGTAAAAGGTATTTTTATAGAAAGAAGGAAGATAATATTCCCTCTCCTACTCATAAGTAGATTTCCAAATCATGTGTATATTGGCAGTCAAAAGTCAAAGATTTAATTGGAAGTGAACCAGGAAATAGATTAGCCAGATATCTATAGTCTATAAAACACAAACAATGCATACATCTATTCGTTTTCTGTTTTGCTTCTGTTGCTACAATGCCACAAATGAACTGCCTCACAGTTCTACCAAATTTATTGTCCAGTTCTAAAGCTAGAAGACAAATTTGAGTCTATGAATATGCCCTGACAATAATATCAATATGCCCTGACATTAATAATTTTTGGCATGGATGGGGAAGAACAGATGTTCTCTGTCTTTACTGGTGGGAATATAAAATTATACAATCACTTTGAAATATAGTTTAGAATTTTCTTATAAGATGAACTATTTACAATATAATCCATGTTGGTAAAAATCATGTTTCTAGATACTTGCCTGACTTACTTTTTTTCTGTAAGTTGTACACACTGCTTTTACTTTTAACATCTTTAATACGATATAAATGAAGAATTGCACACATCAATTATATTTTGTTGAGTTAGATACAGTCAAACATCAGTGATACTATCACCATCATCAAGGTAAAGACATATCCAATGTATCATAGACTTTCTTTGTCCCTTTGTAACTGTGTGCTGGTGTATGTTAACAACATTTAACAGCTATCTATTCTCTTGACACAATACCTTATTATTAACTATAGAGACTAAGTTGTCTCTGTTCATCTAGGAAACTTTGTAACTCGTTCATCTGGGAAACTTTGCAGTTACTGAAAAACAACTCCCTATTTTTCCCAACCTCATCCCTGGAAAACACTACTATGGTCTCTGTTTCCTTGAGCTTGACTTATTTATAGACTCCATTTAAATGGAATCACACAGTATTTGTTCTTCTGTAGCTGAATTTCACTGAGCATAAGATTGTTCAGGTTCACTCATGTTGCACAAGTGGCACAATCTCTCTTTTAAAAACTTTGTACTCCAACAAATATTTATAATACTTTCTTTTTCCATCAATGGACAATTAACCATTGGATTGTCTATGTATTTTAGCTCTTGGGATTTGTTTTTAATAACCATGCTAACATATTATATGGTTTCTCATAACTTTGGCATATTGAGCATCATTTTACATACTTTTAAACCATTCACTTATGCAATGACATTTGATTTCTTATCATTTTTAACAATTATGAACAAAGCTGCCATAATAATGATTCACATGCTAAGTGTTTTTATAGACACTGTATTTTCAAATAAATTAGGTAAGTGACCATTCAAGTTCTTTGTTCATTTTTAATGCTCTGTTGCCATTGAGTTGTGAGAGTTCTCTACATGTTTTGAAAATTAGCTGCTTATTAGTTATGTGGTTTGGAAATATTTCCCCCCATTCTGTAGGTTGCCTTTTTATTCTGCTAATTAATAAGCATCAATCATTCTCATTTTACCCCCAAACACTGAGAGCAAACACTTTGAAACTAATTTTATAAGCTCAGAATTACCCTGAACCAAAGTCAGGGAAAAACAGCAGTGAAAGTTACAATCCAATACCCTGAGACATGGAGGCAAAGAATTCCTCAACGAAATACCAATAAACAAAATTCAATTGTACATGTAAAGGGTTATATACACTGCGATCAAGTGGTATTAAATCTAGGATTCAAGGAGAGTTCAATATATGTAAATCTATGTAGTATACCACATTAACAGATTAACAGAATGAAGAACAGAAACAACTCAATCTCAACAGATGCAGAAAGAGCATTTCATATATCCAAGCCATTTCATGATAAAAGCACTCACGTAATTTAATAAAAATTAAGAGATACACCACAACATATTAAAGGCCACATTTAATGGATAAAGGACCTGGAAGTGAGACCTGCAACCATAAAATACATAGAAGAAAACCTGGGCAAAACTCTTCATGAATTTCACCTCAGAAATCCATTTGGGGAAACAACTATGGCCAGCAAAAAAATGAAGGAAAACATAAACAGCTGGGACTATATAAAACTAAAAAGTTTCTGTTCAGCAAAAGAGACAATAAACAAAACAAAAAGAAACCCAACCAACTGGGAGAAAATTTTTGCCCTCCAGACAAGTGACAAGGGTCTGATAACAAAGATCCACAAAGAGCTCCTACAGCTCAACAAAAACAAAGCCAAAAACCCAATCAAAAAATGGGGAGAAGAACTAAAAAGACACTTCACCAAAGAGGAGATACAGATGGCTAATAGACATATCAAAAAATGCTCCACTTCACTAATAATCAGGGAAATGCAAATTAAAACCACACTGAGATACCATCTTACACCAGTAAGAATGGTCCACATAAATAAAACACACAACAACAAACGTTGGCACGGATGTGGAGAAAAAGGAACTCTCTTACACTGCTGGTGGGAGTGCAAACTGGTCCAGTCACTATGGAAGACTGTGTGGAGGACCTGCAAACAATTGAAAGTGGACTTACCATTCGACCCAGCAATCCCACTACTAGGAATCTACCCAGAGGACATGAAGACATTAATTCAAAAGGACACATGTACGCGCATGTTCATTGCAGCCCTGTTCACAGTTGCAAAGAATTGGAAACAAACCAAATGCCCCGAAACAGATGATTGGCTAAAAAAATGTGGTACATATACACGATGGAATACTACGCATCCATCAAGGAGGACAAACACATGTCATTTGCAGCAACCTGGATGGAACTAGAAAGACTCATATTAGCAGAAATAAGTCAAAAAGAAAAAGAGAAGTACAGGATGGCCTCACTTATATGATGGATATAGGGATAAACAAACAAACAAATAAGAAAAAATGAAAACAACCAATGGGAATGAACCATGGAGCAAGAGAGGAGGAGGGGGAAGAAGGCAGGGGAGGTGAAGATCACAAAAGATCAGGATAATTAACAAATGTTAGTGAAGTGGGAAAGCCCCGGGGTATAAAAAAAAAAAA
>PVHY01002539.1:0-73734 GCA_004024945.1 Uropsilus gracilis
GGAAGGAAGGAAGGAAGGAAGGAAGGAAGGAAGGAAGGAAGGAAGGAAGGAAGGAAGGAAGGAAGGAAGGAAGGAAGGAAGGAAGGAAGGAAGGAAGGAAGGAAGGAAGGAAGGAAGGAAGGAAGGAAGGAAGGAAGGAAGGAAGGAAGGAAGGAAGGAAGGAAGGAAGGAAGGAAGGACGGAAGGACGGAAGGAAGGAAGGAACTACTTAAGTAGTCATTTGCAAAATCCCTTAAGTGAGGGATTTTGAAATTTACCTTTATTGAAGTCCACCATAACATAAAGGTATACCAAATTAGGGAGCTACTGGCAGCATTAAAGATGGTTAGATGGAAGCACAAAGAAGTAATTATAAATAAAAATTTAGCCGGCAGAAAATTTTAGCTATACAGAAAATGGTGTGATTATAATGATAAGAATGGAATTTACCTTAATATTCTTAATTTGCCTTTAACTAAAGATAAATTTGTTTGAACAGGATTATTGCTCTGAGGGGTTAAAAATCAGATTCTTCTACAATGTCTTAGATCCTAGTTCATGAACAAATGGCTGAATAAGTGAATGGAAAAAAATTTATTTGACTGTATAACTGAACTACAAAATTATGACTTTAAAACCAGATCATCCTTATATGGCCTTGCAGAGAGGGTGTCTGTAAATCCCTGGTTTTTCTGCAACATTTTATATCTGTGAATCTACTTTAGGAAAAGATCAATTGCCTTCATCAGAATTTCAGAAGACTTCCAACATTTAAAAGTGGTTAAATTTGTTTCAAAAAGTAAATTTCTTTCTTAAATTTGCTTCCATTAAATCTTCCTTTATCATGGCAGTCACTTCTAATTTACAGCACAGAGTGGCATGGACCACTAAATAGGTTACATTCTAAAATAGATAAGAGCAATTGAAGCTTATGCAAAGATATTATGGCCACAAGCAACTACCAACTACCAACATCATTCCCCCTCCACATAAATTTTGTGGATTGATTAAAATGTATCCAGGTATTTTAAAAGTTGCAAAATGTCTCCATGATACATTTAAATAGATGAGGCTCTAGCCCTAAGCCTTCTATTTTATTCATTCAGAAACGGATTATCAAAAATGAACAAAAGGAATTTTTAAAGCATATTAGAAGAATTTTATTTTTCAACTATTTAATTTTAATCTATACAAGTACCCATGCAAAGGGGGGAAACGCTTTTAAATAACTGTTTGAAGTAGCCTTATTCATTTTCATTCTAATAAAAGCTGAATGTTGGAATCAAAAGTTTACTGGAAGTTGAGCATGGTGACGAGCACCTGTAATTCCAGTTACCTGGGAAGCTGAGGCTGGGGATCACTTCAGTCCATGGGTTCGAGATAACCCTGGACAACATAGAGAAACCTAGTCTCTTAAAAAAAAATCTTTTTTAATTTTTTAAATGCTTTGTTAAAAAAAAAAAGAAAAGAACAGCTTACTGGAATCAAAAAAGTCTCAAAAATGAGGTCATAGAGATAGCAGGACTGGCGGAATGGGAGAAATGAGTGTTAAATATGAATAACCCCTCCTCAGAGACAGAAAACCTAGGATTAGGGGTTACACTGAATAGCTTCTACAATCAGATCATATTAGAAACTATCATATCCAGTTACTTGATTTTATAAATAAGAAAAATGGGCCCAAAGACCTTGTGAGTTTCTTAAAGTATAACGTGCTATCACATGCAAGAGGCATTCTCAAGAGTTCTTTCTCTGATACTCCACCTCCATTCCCACCCTGAAGATGACAAATGGATGTGACAATTTCATATCATTTTTATTACTCTAATTTTTCTGTTTCTTCTTCCATCATCTCCTCTCTAGATTTTGACTTACCATCACATTCAAAGGCACCCAAGGGCACTTTCTATCTATCTAAATTAGACCACTGTTTATCAACAGTTTTGATCTGGAAGATCTGGCTCAGCATTAACAGGGAAACACACAATAATCTCTTCATCCCCACTGTCTTGCAGCAGACACCTATCATCAAGCATCCTGATAACTGCAATAGCTTCCTCTCTGGAGTTCCTATTTCTCACACCCCTTCTCACTTCTCCCAATTAGATTCTGAGCCCCTCAAGGGTTTCTCACTACTTTCGTTTAGCACCAGATACAATGGAAAGAAGTAGGGTTGCCAGATAAAACACAGAATACCAGCTAAATCTGAATTTCACATAAATAATTGTTAGTGTGAACATATTTCCCATAATGCCCAGGACATATTTCAATTAAAAAAATCTTTTCACTGTTTATCTGAAATTCAAACTTAATCTGATAATGCTAAAATATGCTAATATTCACTAAGAAACTTCTGGTTGCAGCTCAGTTGTGACTAGTAGTTGGTAATGTAGCATACTTGGGTCAGGAAGACAGGGAGGGGTACAGTGCTCAGGCAAGGCCTAGGATCTAGCAGCTGTTTGCTGCGTGAAACTAGCTATTTTCACTCAGTTCTTTGGTTTCTGACTGATTTCTCTTAACAATGGTGGGGGGGAGGACACCAATCAACTTCAAAATCTTGACCAAATGTACAAGGGGAGAAAGGAAGGGTATCAAGTACAGAGTTCAGTAAGTAAAGTAAGTGCCAAGGCATAGTTTCATCAAGTTTTAAGGGAGCAACTTATTACACTGCAACCTTCAATATCAAAATACAATTATTTAAAAAATTAGTTATTTAAATTACTACAGAAAAATGGTCTCACTATCCTCAATCTCTCTTATCGTCATAGAAACTAGTAGTTTTGCACCATGGCTTAAGATGTTTTACATTAAGGAAATAAATAGATTTATATATTTGTAAGTAGTATTAATATTTAAGGCTCAGGTAAACCTGGCATATAGTATGCTCAAGGGAACCACTTTTCCTAGAGTATAACAAGTCACATTACGTCACTTTGTGTATGTTTTATAATACATTCTATGACTAGGTATCACTTTCTTAAAAGCAGAAGAGTAACTTAATCTCAAAACATTTTTTCTCTAATCTGTAAACTATAATTTGATAGAACTAAAAACATTTCTCTTTAATCTGTAAATTAATAGAATTAACTCTAATCTGTAAATTGACAGAATTAACTACAAATACATCAAATATAAATATAAAATGATGCTATAAAATAAATTTTATAAGACTATAGCTATAGAGTAATTTTTCAAACAAAAGCAGTCTAGATAATATTAAAGAGACCATTCAAGCAAATTTAAAAGTGAGACATTGTTCGTGACAAGCACAAGGAAAAATGCTCATCATTTATCATCAGAGAAATGCAAATCAAAACCACAATGAGCTACTACCTCATGTCTGTGAAAACAACCCATAACAGTGTTGGCCAATGTGTGGAGAAAAGAAAACCCTCACACACTGTTGATGGGAATGTAGACTGGTCCAGTCCCTGTGGAAAACAGTGGTTTCTCAGGACAGTAAAAATTTATCAGCCACGTAATTCAGCAATCCCACTGCTAAGTACCCAACCTAGAAGAATGTGAAAACACTAAACTGAAGGAATATATGTGCTCCTGTGTTCCTTGCAGCACTATTTAAAACAGCCAAACTATGAACCTAAGTGCCCAGTGGCCAGATGAATGGGTTAAGAAGATGTGGTAAACATATACAATGAAATACTACTTAGCTATTAAAAGAACATGAATTCTTGCCACTTGCAACAACAAAGGGGGAACCAAAGGAGATTATACTGAAACAAGTCAGGAGAAAGAAAAATTTCAGATGATTTCACTTGTAAGAGAATTACAGAGACAAAAAACAAAGCAGCGGATAAAACCACACCAAAACAAGAGTCTCAACAGACCATGGTGAAGGACTATGGATGTCCTTGGTAGTGGGAGTGGTGTGGTAAAACATTTGAAGAGGTGTGAACCTTTATCTCTGAATCATATACTGCTGTAAACCAACATTACCTCGACTAAGAAAAAAAAAAAAGCATAGTTTTTATAAAGTATCATTTCTCTACCACTATTTGGATTAACATCTTATTATGTAACAATTTCAGTGATATCTGAATTTTTTTCTTCCAGTTTATTCATTCATTTGTTCATTCTATAATGCCTCAGAACAGGGAGACTAAAATGATTCAATGAAGCAATTTGAACCAGAGAAAAGATGCAGTAAATGTAATGATGAAGCTAGGACACATGCATTAATTTCACAGTAGTGTGTGTTAAATGAAAAGATGCACCAAAATAACAGATATGGTAAAACTGGATATTTAAAAAAAAAAAAAAAAAAAAACTAGGAGAATCTCATAGTAATTCAACAACATTTACAAGGAATGAAATGCTTTAAAAAACAATTACAGAAGAAAAAATGTGAACATAAGCAAAATTTACTTCAAGTCTCTAAATCAGACATTTGGATAGAGAACACCTATTTCTAAATATACTAGAATTTGTAAATATACTAGAATTTCTAAATATACTTAGAATTTCAAATTCTAAGAAAACTTGCCTATATGTCTTAACATAAAATATAAAATAACACATAGAAGTCAAGCTGCTTTTGACAACACCAAATGTAATTATCCTTAAAGGTCCCAATGACAAAGACGTTTTCAAACCTGACTTTCATTCCCTTTAAACATAGTTAGATAAATAATTATTGATTAAAAACAAGGAGAAAAATACCATACCATTGATGACTATGCTCAAGAGATTTAAAATCAGAGCAGATAAATATCTTTTAAGCTTAAACTTAGGTTAGGAAGCAAATTGTTGAATTTCTTAAGCTTTCAATTAGCACTTAATTTAATTCACTGGCAATTTGTTCAATCAGTTATTTGTTTCTAAAGCCAAATATGTCTTTTAATTACCACAATAAATCTACTGTGGTTCCCACTTCAGAGTAAGTATAAAGTCTCTTTTAAACTTAGTCATCTATGTGAATGAAGACATCAACTTAAAAATTACCTGAACTTGTAATACCACTGAAATTCCTTATTCTCATAAAGACATGTCCTTAGCACTAATTTTATAAAACAGAAATTAATTAATTTTATAAAACAGAAATTAATTAAAATGTCAAGAAAACATGTTTGATTATGAGTAATACACTCTAGGTCTAAGTTTATCTTCTAATACAGTAAATATGTAACTGTCAATGCTAAATAATGTTATTAAAAGAATTAAAAATTTTAAAGAAAGAAATTTCCAGAAGTTACTAATCCAAACCTATGCACTTGAGATGTGCAGGGAGGGGCTCAGTCAGAAAGAGAGGAGCACAAGGGAATACAGTGATGGACTATAGGTGCTTGTTAAATTAATAAATAAAAGTAACTTTCTGTACCTTCCTGTAGGAATACTTTGAGAAGGCTACTCTGGGACTTTCTTTGCTGCTGCTTAGGGTTTATCTCTCTGATCAGTCAAGGGAGGAGACAAGTTCCCTTGCTTTCTGGTTTCCAAAATGCTGATGTGAGACCTATTTCGCTTTGCTCTGTGGGTTTTAATTCTTCACAGAAATTGTTTTGTAAAGGAAGTAAACTTATGTATGTGGTTCAATTCACACTACTCAAGAGTTAATGATTATTTCCTATTAAATTATTTCTTCTATTCTTCAGTAATTTCTACTAATTTCATTAATTCAGTTTATTTTGTAACTCTGTCTATTCTTTTGAGGAAAGAATTCAGTAAAAAATACAAGAAAACTAAATAGCAACTGTTCTAACCATAGCCGACATAATATTAGAGGTCCCCACATCTATTTCCTTTCTCAGAATTAGCCCCAACCACATTAGAACTCAGTGTAAAGCAAAATAAAAAGTAAATCTTAGGATACAAGACACACAATTCAAATCAACGAATACCTCAAAGTCATCATTTTACCCAATGAACAAATACACAAATTTAAAAAATAATAATAATAATAAACCAGCAACTCAAGGCAAAGCAATGCGGAATCCTTGCTTGGCCTGCTGTTTTTCTCTCACTAACCATATTCAGAACCCTTTTTACTACTTCTGTTTCTTACTCCCATTATTTCTAGTTACATACTGAGCAATGATGACACTCTACTATCCTTGCACGTTCAATATAGTCAAAATCAATCTCAGGCTCATTAATTCCACTATCTATAAAAGTTAATTCTCTTGCCACCTTCACTTTGTCAACTGATTCACTCCTGTATACTTTTGGCATTTTCTTTAACTCTTTCTCTCCTTCATGTACGACAAGTAATTCATCAACAATTCATTTTATTTATTACTCCACAGTCTATTCAGGTTAATGATGGTGTTACTTTTAATAGTGGAAATTTGGGAAAAGCTTGAATGTCCCAAAATGGAAAAACAGATCAGCCAACAATGGTGTATGTCATAAAAGGCCACTAGGTAGCCATCAGAATGTTTTAAAAGATATTTAATTACATGAAAACATGTTTACATCTTATAAAGAAAAAAGATGTTTTAAGAAAGAAAAAACTTTTTAACAAGGATAAACAGGAAAGGGACACAAGAAAATTTTCTTGGATAGTGGTATGCAGGACCATGGCTGTACAGGTACATAGAACTGTTAGTTCATTGACTTGCTCGCTGCCTAAAACCCTTTTGTACATTTTTATTAAGCATAAGCATGTCTAATTTTTTTTTCTAAATTTAAGGGGAAAATATAAAATATAAACTTGGAGGATATTGGCCTGCATATTAATGACTGGATTTAAACGACAAGTATAGGTGAATTTTTTGTTTTCTAAAATTCTGTCATGAACTAGTTTTTTAAAAAAGGAAAAGAGCAAGCAATGAGGAGTTCCTTTACATATTCTCATCCATTTCCTCTTCCTTTACACATCCTCCTCTGCTATTGGCCATCATGGGTTAAATCCCCCAGCCTAATCCCCTTTAGAGCAGCTGGCAAAAGAGCATGGACTTTTGTTGT
Source organism: Uropsilus gracilis (assembly GCA_004024945.1). Lineage (NCBI taxonomy): Eukaryota > Metazoa > Chordata > Mammalia > Eulipotyphla > Talpidae > Uropsilus > Uropsilus gracilis. The sequence continues at coordinate 6,898 of PVHY01002539.1, forward strand.
GGGAACTGGAGAAAGAAAAATACAACCATCATTTACATGTTTCACTTCCTGTTCACAAACCTTAACAACTCCCTGCTTGTTGTCAGAAGTTGAGTCTAACTCCATCTTAGTTTGTCAAGACTTCTGTTCCCTTTCTATCTTACTATGCATAATCCTGACCTCCTCCATTAGGAGCCTTCATTAGGCTTCTATTTCAACATTCAACATGACTCAAAATAAGCAACTTTCTACCTGCTGCAATGTTGACAGCAATGTGAAATTAATTATCTCTCTAAGTGTGTTACCCCCACCCAAAACCAAATCACATGAAAATGGTATTTCACACAGAGACAATTAAAATGCACTGTCTCCAAACTTGGAAATGTAGCAGAGCATCCAAAAGTGAAGACTGTTGATACTAAATCTTAAAATCCAAAAATAGAGATGTAAACACTGCAATCGTCACCGTGCTCACTGTGTGTATAAATACAGAGCAGGCTTCACGCTGCTGGCATGCTCACTCAACTGCTCACAGCCCCCAACACAGGCTGGTCAGGTAGGCCCAGGTTTTGGCTACATTCCAAGATGCTAGGACAATGGATCCTAAACTAAAGATACTAAATTTGGTAAGCGATTTCAGTAAGAGCGAAAAATGCACAAGTTGATAAAATAAAAGACAGGTTACTTTGGAGAACACATGCATTCTATCTGCTTTGAACACGGTATAGTTCAAAAATCAGGTAATGCTAGAAGAAGAAAAATGAAATCCCCTGAATTTTAAATTTAAAAGACACCACCATCACCACCCCCCACCAAGGTGGGGATTCAGGGGGGAAAAAACACTGAAGACTCCTAATGTATGGTTCCAGCCATTGAGCAGATGTTCTTAATTTGAAGTCATTAAAAATAAGCAGAAAACATTGTCAAAACTTTGGTCAAAGCCCCTTACCTGTGTGTACACCTCTGTCTCTGTGATCCTTTATTATGAAAATAAGGTTGTAAGCCAGCTGGTGAGTAACTGAAACAAAAGCACACCTGAACTGTAACTGCCCAAAGGTCACCACTGATCCTCACCCATTACTTCTGCTTCATAAAAAATTGAGCTGGAAAGGCCACTCTGAGAGGGCAGGACATGCTGCCAGTGACACGACTCAAGGGGCATGCCACCCTCATGGTGGAGGGAGAGTAGGAGTGTAAGTCTAAGTTCCTCAAAGGAAACCAAGACAAGGCTCAGCGCAGGAACCGCCAGCCAGCTGTTAGCTCACACCTTCGATGTGTGTTCAGAGATTACTGCCTCCCAGCGATTATTTCACCCCTCAAATCACTGCTTTTAAACAGGTCTTAAAAGTGCGGAACTCTACTTTGTACCAGATGACAGCAAATGCAACTCAATCGTCCAGTACCAACTCTATTATCTAAATTCAACAAATGTTTTAAACTTTGCTAAGAGAAAAAAGCCTAAGTTCCCCAAAAGGAAGAAACTATCACTACTCTATACAATTCTACCCTTTACTTCTTAAGGAAGGGGAACTGCTACAGTTGCTTATCCATTTAATTAAAAAAATAAAATGCTTCTCAGCTAACCAAACAGATGCAATCAATTTTATTTTTATCAGAACCATCCTCGCTTCCTCGTGTCAGCCCTCACCCTCCTCAATGAGCCTCCGTGCCCAAGACCTGCAGGCTGTCCCAGCCTCCAGTCGCCCAGTTCTTCTCCAATGCTCAGACAACCCCCACCTGTCTCTATTCATCACTGCAACTGCATTTTTCTCTAGAGTTCTTATCCTTACTTTCCAGAGGTAACCTCCCCTGCAGAAGTCACTGGATAGCATATTCTTGTTTTCATCTACAGATAAAGTCTGGTTTGTAACATTGGTGAGTAGCCAACTACCTCCTGGAAATGACCAGCTCGCTGTTTTCTTACCAAATCCTTACCTCAAGCATTACTGTGTCTGAAAATTCCATACTGGTGACACTCAAGTTTCTCAACACCCCCCCCACCCCGGGCTAAAATTGTGCCAATGTAGTATACCAGTTTTCTGTCTCTCCCCTGAGGAGACAGAACCAAACCATATAAACTAACACCAAGCACCAAGAATTACTTAAGACCCACTTACATATATTATATATATGTAATATATAATATATATTATATATTACACACCATGGGCAACAGTCTGCAATCATTTCATCATCCATTTTTCCAGAAGTATTGCCTATATCTCTAACCATCTTTTCAGTTTTAAAGTTAAATTAAAAGATGGAAGAAAAGAGAGATCCAAATTTGAATGCAGTACTGTAACTCATCTTGCAAAATTCTGCAACCAACTTGGGGGAGGGGACTGGAGTGAAGGGGAGGCTTGTGCAGGTCGAGGGCAAGAAAGGGGGGGGGAGAAGGAAAGTATTCTCATTATAGAGAGATGATAGTATTGGATAGATCAGCGCTAGACAAGGCACAGCTGTCAAACATTTTTAAGTATATTGAAAACTCTGAACAATCTGTAAAGGAGTTAAACCAGAAGGACTACAGCTTGTAAATGAAGCAAACAGCAATCATGAATAGTTTAGCTTCCTGAGAAAAACCCAATTCCTTAACACATTTAAATTAAAATTAAACATAATACTTGTCATATTTCTTAAGAGAGAATGTTAAAAGAAAAAAATGATAAATTATTAAGATAGTAGGGATATATACAAGTATATCAGGGAAATTTTTATTTAGGCAAAAGAAAACAGTATATATACCTATGTATATATAATCACACAAATACAGGCAGATTTACAGATGCTTTTTAAAAACTTCTTAAGATTTCCCAGAGAATTTTAAAGATTAAAATCAACAGCATGAGAAAGGATATGGTAAGTCACCTTAAAGAGATAAAACTTTCAGGGTAGCAGACTTCATTGTAACCAGAAAAACTGATTAATCCTTCTAAAGAAAATGTCTAGCAGAGGTGAGAGTGCTGAATAACAGTATTACAATAATACTGGGTGAAAAGCTTAAGAGGATTCAAATTTGTTCACGAACACACATACAGTTATCTACATCTGTATGTCTGGCCCCAAAAGGACAACAAAAGGGTGAAAGTGGACTGTATTGACATAGTACTTCCAAGGAAAGAGAGCATAGGGTTGATGAAGGTCATCAAGCCATCTAACTCCCCTTTTCATATCTAAGCTAGTGAAATAATCAGAACTCCTTGGCTGCTAGTAAGCTTGCTTGCCTCTAGTGGTGGTACATGGGGACAAAATATAATAAAATAATGGTGTGACACAGGAAAGGCACAGGGGGAGCATGTGTACTTAAGAGACTGTACGGTCTCAAGGACTGTAGTCTTGAGTATAACAGAGGAGAGCTTTGAAGTATAGCTCTCTTCCTGAGTTCTACCTCACCCCCTCATCACCATGAAGGTCTACATTCTGGGAGGAGATGACAGAATAAGGGGAGAAAAAAAAAAAGGTTAAGAATCCCTGCTAACAATTCAAAAATAACACAACAATACAGTCATTATACAGGGTGGTGAGGACATAGAGTGAGAAAAGGGAAAGAGAAGTTGTTCCTTAAGGAAAAATGAACAGATATTCTGAAACTTAACTATCTGGCTTGGGCTGGCCAGAAGCAACAAATCAGGGGGAAGCTTAATCAAAGGCCTTACCACCTATTTAGAAGAGCTAAAGAAAAAGAAAGCAGTAGAGGCAGAGAGCAGTCTTCAGAAGTTTCAGTCCTCATTTCCACTGGAAGAATAAATGATTCCAGGAAAGTGTCACAGCACATCAATTAAGAGTTATGAGATCTGGAAATGGAGCACTCTCTGGGTTCAAGTCTCAGTTCGCCAGTTACCAGATGTGGGTGTCTACTTTCACTACATTCACTTATACAATAATAACATATAATACCTCTCTTCCTCTTAAAGTTGTTGTGAAGACTAGATTAAATCAAATGCTGCAGTTGCTGTTGGTTTTTATTGCTAACTGGAAGGTGTATATATATGCGTGCTGGTGATCTTTTATATAATACACACTTTTCTGAAGAACCTCCAAGATTGTGTTTTTGTCTGAAAGTCTAAAGTATATAACTACTAGCAACCTCCCAAAACTGATACAAGATGAAAAAGAAATCTCAACAGTCAGCAAACTCAATTGCATTGAGGAACTGAATTCCCCAGCAGAAGTATTGCTAACAGAAAACTCCAGGTCCATGTGGCTTCACTGGCAATATCATTCGGACAACTGCATTTTTGATCTCTAGTTACTGCTATAAGGGAAAAGACCCTACTTCTTTCAGATCTTATTTTATATTTTCCAACAAAGCAGCATCTAGCAAAACACTGCATAAGAAGCAAAATCAAGCTTAAACCATTTTGCGGCTAGACATACCTTTGAATATTTAATCAAAGGCATGGCTCTTCCTCCACAAAAAACAGACAAAATGCAAAATTTTGCAGTTCACTGATCCAATAAAGCCATTCTATAGATACCCTAAATGCGAAAGTAATACTGCTAAATAAGCATAACTAAAGAAACAGAGTGGTCATTTCAAAAATGGTAATTAAGAAAAGCACAAAGTTATTGTCAGTTTCTCTAACCTCTGCTAACTTACAGGTGGTAACAATCTGTTTCCTAAGCTTAAGCAGTGAACTCTTCCTGATCTTACTCTAAAAATGACTTTTAGTAATCCACAGTATAACCTTAAATTCTTTCCAAATTATCAGGAAATTGCTTACTCTCTAATTGCCAGATCATATCTTTTAGACTTTATCCTAGCCTCAAAAACTTCCCCAAATAACTTCAGTATCTAAAACCCTTCAGATATCACTTAATTCTCCTTCATTACATATTTCTCCGATCTTGTAATAGCCCACCTCCACCCTTAATACTCCCCCCTTTCACCCCCATCCCTTCCTCAAGGGCTTAGACCCACAGATCTTATCTCCTTTTGGATCTGAATAGTTACCTCAAGGCAAATTATATTCCTAATCAAATGCAGGAAGATGAGAAATGGAAATTTCATATTTCCATCAATATTCCCATGGCTACTTGTAGATAGTTGCTATTTTGTTAAAAGTGTTCTAAGTTAACAAGGCACTCTCAAAAAGTCTGTGTAGGCAGACTGAGATCTTTAATTGTAACTTCATAATTTTCAACAAAATTGTATTATTTTATTGAGGGTAGCCAGAGCTGTTATTTTCTGTTAAATCGAAGAATTTATAAATGATATAAACTTTAGATAATCAAGTGACAGGATATAATTTGAGAGTGGGTAAAAACAGAGTCAATGGTGGCCAAGAAACAGTATAAAGGCTTAAGAAAAGACTTCAATAGAAAGGGGGGGGAGAAGAAACTGCTCAATATACTTACCCTGAAGTCGTATTTACTTTGGAAAATCATATATTCTGCAATTTGAGGTATACTATGATTTAAGCACAGATCAGGAGTGGGGCAAACTTTGAAAACAAGATAATTCAAGTCATAAAGACAAAATATGAAAACATTCACTGTGACAAGATATACTTTCTGAAGAGATTTACTCAGAAGGCAGTTCATCCAAGACCCACCACTGGAAATACAATCAGAATCAACAGTCCTCATTCAACTTCCTCCTATTTTATGCACTCCTGAACCTAAACCCCTTCACAGGCACACAATGATTCCATCTTATCAGCTAGAATCCCATCATAGTTCTTTTCTCCCTGCCCTCCTCCCATATTGGTATCACCAATCTCCACATCTGAGTCTCCCATAACCTCAAAGGTGACACATCAAAAATCAACTCCTCATTCTCCATCCAAAACAAGCTCTCCTTCCTGTTATACCTTTCTCTAAAAGCACCACAAACTACCTAATTCCCAAAACTATCCCAGATCCCTTCCTGTTACTCCAAACAGCCACACAAATATTCAGTAAGGTCAACTTTACTACCTTGAGTCTCAAGTGCCATCTTTACCCTGCATACTTTACATCCAATACTGTGCTTGGTTATGCCCACTACACCTCTGTAATATGGTAGTCCCTTAAATCAATTTCTCTCTGCCTTCAACTCAGCCTTCTCCAATCTGACCCATCATTGTAGCAATACAAATCTGACGATGTCACTACCTGCCTTACAACTTTTCAATGGTGATCCATGTCTGTAAGGTTCCTTAGGGATCATCCCACAGTTATATTTTCAAATGTCACCATTCACCTCTTCCTACTCCCCAACTCACCTCCCCTCTCTCCCTCTCCCTCTTCCCCTCTCTCTCTTTCTCTCTCTCTCTCCCCCCTCCCTCCCTCTCCTTTTCCCCTCCTCTCTCCCCCCCTCTCCTTTTCCCTCTCTCCCTCTCCCTCTCTGCTGTAACCTGATGATGCTATTTGCTACTTGTATTTCTCTAAATAGATTGTGCAGGTTTGGCATTCCTTTATATCATGTGATTTTCTTTTTTATTTTAACACTACTTAAACTACCCGGAAAATGTGAATCCACCTTTTAATCCTCCAAGGCATTACTCACCTTGTAAAAGCCTTCCTTAACAAACCGACCTACTCCGTTCTCCTCTGCTCCTTCCTTGGTTTTTCATGCTTCTACTTTATCTTATTAACTGTTCACACAAGTATCCTTTATACCAAAATGTGAAAATGTGGCTCTAAAACAATCAGTATCATCACCTGGAATTCATTAAAACAATGTCTTCACCAACAAGCTTTCATCTCACATTCTGAACTATCCCCTAAAGAGAGAGGCATTTTTGAGAAAAGATGTGTGAATACAGAGTATAAAATACAGAGGCTGACTTAGGGAGAAAACAAATTAACACAAGATTACTTCAAGAACCAGAAATTCTAAGATATCTTTCAAAGGGATACATGGCAACAGAACCAAAAGAAAATATTACCATGTGGTAAAAAAAAAAATTACTGCCTCAAGGACAGAAGCCTGACACTTGACATGATACAAAGCACAGTGTGCCAAAAAGTCCTGGTGATAGGGTGTGCTACCACCCCCCCATTGTCTCCTGTTTAAGACTGCAGATTTCAAGGACAGATGCTAAAATGTGAGAATGACCTTAGTTGGAATTTCTCTTCAGGGAGATGCAGGAGGGAGGAAGGTGAACAGGTTTCCTGAAAGGGGGGAAATCAGGGTATATAAAGGGTGTGCAAACAAAGAGGATAGGAGGCCAATATGGAGATCAGTAAGACAGAGAGGTTCAATGGAGGAGAGATGGGAATAGGCCATCTTGTAAAGATGTGAGCCATGTGGACTTGGCCAGGGCCTGGGGGCCTGTAGCCCTTGGCTGGCCCAGGCTGGCAACAAGTGGGCTAAATGCAGTTAAGAAGTCTGCAGATTTCAACTCTGTGTTGGAGTTTGTTTTGCTGAATTTGACTGGTGTCTGGAAGAGGCCGTGCAAAAGTTAGGCCTATAAGAAAGTGAGGCCGGGCACCGTGGCTCATGCCTGTAAGCTTCAGCCTATGAAGCGGCCGGGGCTAGGGATCGCGGTTCGAGTCCCACCTGGGGCCCGTAGGGAGACCTAGTTCCAAAAAATAACTGGGCGTGGTGGCGCGCGCCTGTAATCCCAGCTACCTGGGAAGCGAAGGCTGGGGATTGCTTGAGTCTGTGGTACCCCGGGCCAACGAGAACCTGTGGTTCCATGGGCAAAAATAGCAAGACCTAGCCTCAAAAAAAAAAAGAAAGAAAGAAAGTGAATGTTGCTGGTTCAGCACCATGGAGTTCCTGCTACCTGGAAGACAAGGAGAACACAGCGTAGAAGACAAGGAGGAGCAAGCCAAAGGAGCAGCCAAAGGAACATGTCTTCAAGTGTCTGGAGATGAACTCTGACTGGACATTGGTGAGATGATCAGGACTGAGAGACTGAGGATTTTGGGGCAATCTGGGGAAAAGGACTTTGGACAACGCTGAGAAAGGTTTTAGACAATGTTAAAGTAATCTGAGTGTACTTACATGTTTCTTTTGCAGTTATTAGGATAATTAGTAAATCACTTTGTTAGAAATAAATTAGTCTGTACTGATAGTCTTGCATTGGTTTGGCATTTTGGTTGAGAAGGCTGGGGATGGTGGAAAGAACCCACAAGAGTTTAAACTGTGTTTCTAAGTTTTTTCATCTGCAGTTTTTGGAGCTGAAAGCAGAGAGCAGTTGGCTGGCCTTTGCATATCAATGGTAAAGGCCTGCTTTGTAGAGAGAAGCAGGCAGAGGTGCTCAAGGTTAAGGTAAAGGTTAAAGGTAAATAAACTGTAGCCTGCTTCCTAGAGAGAGAAGCAGGCCTAGGTGTGTCTACTAAAGTTAAAGGTGAATGGCCTGTTTGTAACCTGCTTCGGAAAGGGAAGCAGGCCTGAATATGTTAACATCAAAGTTGAAAAGCCTTTCTTTGGTTGCCCACTTTCACTGGTTCTTGTTTTTCCATCAGAGGTGACCCCAGGAAAAATACATGAAATGAACCACTTAGCTAAGCAATTACTTTGGACTATGATTTGTAAACTTTTAGAATGACAGAATCCGTTATATACTATTTAGACTGTGTTTGTTGGTGGTTTTCAAACCAGGAAGTATGAGAGCTCATTCACCATTCCCTTCATTTATGAAAGAAGAAACAGGGACTTAGAGAGAAAATTACTTACAAAGATCTCAATACTAGTTAAGCAGAAGAAAAATGAAGATAGGGCCTTCCACATTCTCTGTCTGCTGCTCTTTTCCCCATTTTCTAATACTCTTCTACAGCTAAGTTAGATGTTGTATTGCTTTTGCTTTACTTTGTTTATACGAAAGAATTCTTTTTCATTCTTAATGCTAGCAGTATGTACAATACCTCCAGATATCATTTAAATACTAAAATCATTTTTGCAACTCATAGATTACTGTCATCTGTTACCCTTTTCTTTCCCTACATACCAATAATAGGTTGCATCAAAGGCTTTGGGAAATAATGCTGACACCAGCACATGCCAGCATTAAGTTACTACTCATCCTGGTTTATGAAACCTAACCATCACCTCACTGGCATGTCATTAAAAAAACAGCACCATTTCCCTCATTAAACTAAATGAAGTAGTTTAACTGTGCAGAGGAAAAGGTGAGCATGGGAATTAGAACTGCAGAATTTGAGAACCAATGAAACAATGGAACACAACACATCTTAGTTAATTAAAGGCACTTAAAAACTCTTTGTAAAATCAAGTAATAAAAATACCTGCAAAATATAAAAGCATTACTGACTGGACACTTACAAGCTTTAGACACATCACCACCAATCTTCACAAAGACAAGTATGAGACAGACAAGAAAAGTGAGCATTGGCAGTTTCTATATACAAGGGGTTCAAAAGTGGCAAAATGGAAGGACTTAGTTCCAACCATTCTTTCAGAGTTGTAAACACCCTACCTTACATACAAATAAAACATAATTTTACCTAGGTGAACTATTTATGGGGCAGGATGGAAGACACTATAGCTACTCTTTTCCCCATCCTAAGGACCTCTTAACTGAGGAGGTAAGATGAAGGATTCCATTCAAGGTGGCGGAGCAAGTAAGTGTGGCTAGAACTGGCATCTGACCCAGGTCCTAACATCCTTCTTTCTACTCTACCCCACTATCTCTTCTGTATTATCCCAGATTTGTCTAAGAACCATGTAAATCAATAATTTGCAATTTAAGAACTATGTGAAAAATGAATTAAATCTCTAAGAACCTTACACTATTGCTCGAAAGTTAAATTTCTAATGCCCAGAATAGCAAGTATGCTTCACAAGCAACACTGGTTCATAAGAAACAAGTAGGTTCATAAAAAAGAATTTTCAAGTTATGCCAAATCCTGGGTTTAAAAACTGAATATAATCCAATGACAACCAGTATCTTCATTGTAACACGAGAGCTTGAAATGCTACATCTTAAGAGGGAATTCATTCACTCATTAAACAAATCCCAGATAGGTCTTGGCTAGGTAGCATTATGGAGACTACAGAGATGTACAGAACACATTCCCTATACCTAGAAGGAAAATCAGATAAACGTGTAAACAGACTTTAAAAAAAAAGGGGGCGGGGGGGTACAGCAAATGAACAGCAAATATGTGGACGGCCAAGAAGCAAGAAATTTAAGGGCAAAGAAAACTCCAGGCTTCTCAGGAAACAGTGTGAGTTCTTTAAGCTAGGTCTTGAAAGGAAGAGTACAGTTAGAATTAGAGGCAAGAGTGTGGTAAAAACATGAGCAGTCCAGAAATGGGGCAAGTAGGGCAATTAAAAAACAAATCAGTAAATATACAGATGCTCTCACACAAGGGGCAAACTGAGATACATAAAAGGGTATTATTCATAGAGTACTGGTTACATAAATTATATACAGAGCAAAATATTATACAGCTATAAAAATGAAAGAAGCAGTTTTTTATATGTACTGATTAATATTACACATTGCTTAGTGGGGGAAAAAGCAAGATACAGAGACTTATACACTATGAACCATTTCTGCGTTTAAAAAACACAACATTTACACATATTTGCTTATAAATGATTACATGGAAATATTCAGAAGAACATTATAAAGAACTCTTCACTGAGAACAAACATGGTTAAAACCAGTGAACAGTACTCTACAAAGGCAGGTGGGCTAGAATAGATCCTAAGGCTCAGGTTAAGAGGTTTAGATAGCAGAAAGACTCTAAAGCAGGGTTTAAAACAAAGGCATTATTGATATGAAGGGCCAAATTCTTTGGTGCGGTGAATTGTCCTGTGTTATAAGATGTTCAGCAGCATCCCTGGCCTCTGTCCACTACACACTGGCACCAAAAATGTCTCTAAACATCACCACAGTGCCATGGGAGGCAAAATCGTGCCTGGTTAGGAACCACTGCTCATGAGTCACAATGTTGGTAGTCAACATACAAAACATTGCAGAATTACATTAATTTGTAAATTAATAACAAATGCAACATACACTCAGGTATGAATCTAAGAAATATATTCAACATAGTTTTGGAAAGATCTTCAGATATCTATGATAGCTTTTCAAGCTCTGATCCTTTCAAATCTGAACTATTCATCTTGTTTGTTTGGTTTGTTTTTTTGAGACTAGGTCTCGCTTTGTTACCCAGGGAAACATAGGCTCACGTTGCCCGGGGTACCACGGACTCAAGCGATCCCCAGCCTTAGCTTCCCAGGTAGCTAGGATTACAGGCATGCACCACCACACCCAGCTAATTTTTTTTTTTTTTTGAAACTAGGTCTCACTATGTTGCCCTGGGCAGGTCTCAAACCCATGAGTTCAAGAGATTGCCAGCCTCAGCCTCACTCTGTAGGCTGTGATTAAAGGCACACACCAACGTGCCCAACCTGAACTATTCATTTTTAATCATATCTAGCCTGAACTATTCATTTTTAATCATATCTACTCCATCACAAATGCTTCTCTGCTTTTGTTGAATACAATTTGTAAGAGTTAAATAGAAAAGCTAAATCACTTTTCAGCAGTACACAGAGTGGGCCAGATCCCGTAGAGACTTCCCATGATCACTGATCTTTATGGATCCCGCAGCATCATTCCACTCATTCCATCATTCCAGGAGTTAGCAGAACAGCCCACCTTCACCAATAGCATACTCTCTAGATCAGTGATCCAGGATGCAAGAAAGTCAACCCCCCAGAGAAATTTAACAGAAAACCATAGTTTGGTTTGACTTTTATAAAAACTAACATAATTATTGACACAATAAAAACATAATTACTTGCATTACGCTAGTAATGTTTCCTCTCATAACTAACGCCTAATGGGCACACAAACTGCAAGTCACTGTTCCCACAATTTCAAGATTTTAAAGAGAATAAATAGTTCATAAAATCAAAAGAGGCTTTAACTAGATTTAATAAATCACAATGTTATCAAACTTAAACCCACTTCTAACATAGCACAATGAAAAGGGAGGGGGAAAAAAATCAAGACATCCACAGGCTTGAATATTTTTCAAACACACATCTAAAACTTTTGGTGATTCTCGTGTGGTCTTTTCTTTTCCCAACACCAGAAATCCAATATTACCCTGGCAATCTTGGCTTTATAATCTGAAGTCATTGAATCTTCCAATACAGTCGCAGGTACAAAGTTATGGATTTCAATCTTATGAAATCATGCTCTTCAAATTCTAGTATTGTGCCAACTACTTTTGTTTAGCTCTCAGAAGGTTGGCTCTCATTTGTGGAGGTGACCTCAGTGACCTGGCTCTGCAATAAATACACCTGTGAGTTGCTAGGGAAGGTGCTTGAAAGTGTCCGCGGCGGAAAAAAGAAACTCACCATTCTAACTACTTCAGGGTAAGTCTGCTCTGTCAAACAGCCTCTGCTTATTGTAATGTAGTCCACCAGTTCATTAAGAGTGGAGCGCTTGTATTCTTTCATTTTAAGATCAGATAGCGTGTCCATGAAGTCAAAAATGACACAGCACTGTTGAAGTTTCTTTAGGAACAGTTCAGGCTGCTCTGAGGATGGAACGTCTAAGAAAAAAAAAGGAAATGGTGTAAGTCTGTCATCAATTTCTAGGTAACAGGAATTCTCTGTGAAAGTTACTTCAAAAGCAAGCTCAAAAAAATAAGAATTCACATGACAATGGTGTTCTTTTTAATAACTGTACAAGGGTAAAGGGGAGCCCATACCCATTACTTTGAAAACTTGTCTTTGAAAACTACATGGTAACCAACACAATTGACAGCATTTGCTGTTCTGTAACCAGAGATTGATCAAAATCCCAGCTATTATAGAGGGGAAGCAAACTTTAACCAATAATACCCCAATATCAATACCCCTAAGACAAAAACACTGAAAATGGTTAAATTTCCCATATGAGGTAAAATCAGAAGCTCTCATTGCCAGTTTTAATTAATTTTTAAAATTTTCAAGTTAGAAATGTCAGTCAACTCATTTTAATATCATACTGACACCCTTGGTATTTGAAGCAACTGCTGTGCATGTGTTTATATTTTTTGTTTGGTTTGGTTGATAACTATGAAGTTTCTTTGTCAAAGAAACCTTAAAAATTAAAATGAAGTAATATGAACTCTCTCAAAAACAGCATTATCAATAATGGAATAATAAAACAAATTCCACTTAAATCTATACTGTTCTTTTTTCCCTTTCTGACTCATTTTCTTCCTTATGCTGCAAGAAAACCCCCCAATAGCTTTGTTAATATGTTCTTAGAATAAACATCTGTTCTTTTTCCACAAACAGCAGGTCAGACATCTGGCTTGGTATCTTTCTAAAATTTATGTAGAAATTTCAGGTTAGTTAAAATTCCCCAGCTAGAGCGGTAACCTGATCTATAGTTGGACTTGAAGTTCAGTTGAACTAATCTATATATAGTCAATTCCAAGACTATCTTCTTTCCACTATTTAATTCCCCTGAACTGGAATGTCCCTGGAAAGGCAATGAAATTATGCCCAAAGTAGGCCCTGCTGCCTTCATCCAAGTCAATTAACTCATTGATGCTCATAACACTCTTAGAAATTGTAAGTGGCATTTTATTATTACTTTCCATTTTTTAAAAAGAAAATTAAGACAATTTTAAAAGAAAATTAAAGACAATGAATTATGAAATCTCTAACCTAGATCTCCAACCACAATCCATATCCCCTTCGTTCTACTCAAGAAAGACTTTAACTATGTTCAGCCTGTTTACATGCAACCATCTTCAGCTGCCAGTCTACCAATAAAAGCATTATGGCAGTCTCGCACCCCAAATTTCCTACTGGTTGAAGGTAAGCTTACCGGTACCTACCTTACAGTCATAGTAGCCCCAACAGAAGGTTGTGAGAACCCTTTTACAGGTACTACATGGCTCCTCTCAACACTCTCCCCTTCCTTGTATTTCACAACCCATTAATTCCCCCAAAACACTGCTGGATGAAATCAACCTTCGGGTAACCTAAATGCATGTGGATAGGACACCTGAAAACATGGATGTGTCTACAATATATAGGGGAATAAGAAGTTTTGTTTTGTTTTGTTTGTTTCGAGACTATGTCTTGCTATTTTTGCCCATGGAACCGCAGACTCACATGGCCCGGGGTACCACGGACTCAAGCAATCCCCAACCTCAACTTCCCAGGTAGCTGGGATTACAGGAGCGCACCACCACGCCCAGCTGTTTTTTGGGACTAGGTCTCGCTGTGTTGCCCCGAGAAGGACTCGTACTGCAATCCCTAGCCCCAGCCGCTTCATAGACATGAGCTTACAGGCACAAGCCACAGTGCCCGGCTCAATACAAAGTATTTTTATGGTACACAATATCATGGTACTCTGGCAAAAACACACTGAAAATTTAAAGTTATTCCTAACCAACAGTTTCCCTTCCTAACTCCTGTCTCACCCCTACTGCACACTCCCTAGAGGTGCCCAAAGGATTGATGCATTTTCCAATCAAACTTTGAATTTGAGTTAAGCCATGAGATATATCTTAGTACAATCTCCTAAATTTAATCAGACCAAGCTTTCTCCTTAATTGCTATTTGCTTCATATGCCTGAAACAAACAAAAAACAAAGCTGGTTATGAATACAATTAATACAATTAATATCCTAAGTCAATAGCTAATTGCACATGCAAGACTATTATGTTTAAACACTGATGTTTTCTAGACTCTTAAGAGAATTTTTTGCACTGCATAGGGAACAAGAAAAAGCATATTAAAGTAACATTTAAGTTAAAATTTTTGGAGAATTTTAAACAATCTAATTTTTAACACAATAACTTTAATAAAGCTTTAAAATATAATCACCTACATAGAGAACTCCTTAACTCAGCACATATGATTTATGAAAGTATCTATAAACAATTTTTCAAAAAGTAAACCCCCATTTAAGCAGTGAATAACAATTAGCTTTTATTTGGCTATTTTAAAAAATCGGTCAGTTAAATTAGTCCTTTTCTTAAATGTAGACAGTTGATTTATCCTTTACTTATCCAAATTGATGTGATGCCATAGGCAATTGTGCAGCAGACTATCCACCTACCCAGTGGAGCTTACTGCGCTTTACTGGGTGTATTTATTGGACACTATCCTAAGGACTTCACACATATTATAGCTTATTTAATCCTGATAGCAACCTATGGAGCAAGCTACTACTTCCAGTTTAACAGGTAAGAAAATCAAGACCTAGAGAGAATGAGCGACTTGCCCAGAATCAGACAGAAAATAAGCAGGTGACACAGGATTCAAACCCAGACATGACTGCTCCAGAGGCTGGATTCTTCATCCCTGTGTAACATTCAAACTCGGAGAATAAGAATGCCAAAGTCCATGTGAAAAAGAATGCCAAAGGCCATACAGCAGAAATGAAAACGTCAAGAAATCAACATGGAACATGCTCCCAACTCTAAGTTATCATGCTGAGCTCTTTTGTGTGTCTTCCCTCTAACCTGTTCTCTAGGGTAACAATCAGCAATAAACTATGCTTTATCCTTAATCACAGGCTGAATTCTTCTTAAAGTGACCTCTCTTCCTTAAAGTCAAAAACTTAAGTAGTTGGGACGATCAAAAGAAAAATGGGGAAGGGGGGGGGCAGAAGAGGGTAGCTCTTAAAAAAAACCAATTCAATAAAAATTCTATTCATCTGTACAGAAGGATGACCTAAGTCAATCAGTGCAAACAAAGGTCTTTTCCAGTAATGCAAAGCCTTGGAACTGCCCCACAGAGCTATACTGCTCCCAACCTCTGGGAGCTCATTCCTAGTCCCAGTTGGATATGCAAAGGCAGAAAATGAAAAAGGTAGAACAAGCCAGGACGAGAGAAAACACTCTCCTGAGTCATGCACAAGGTTTCAGTGCTCTGAGTTTATATGGAACCAGTTCAAGAAACAGATACAAATATGCTTTTTAAAGAAATATCTATAAAGAGCATCAGGTACTCAGTCACAAAGAAAATCTCATAAATGACAGAAAGAAGAAAACAGACAGGCAGTACATTTTGACCATAATTCAAAATGTAACACTAGACTTTAACTGAAAGCTACCTGCTTCCCAAATCCAAGACAGCTGAAATTCAAAACACTTCGTAACTTACTTT
This sequence comes from Uropsilus gracilis, assembly GCA_004024945.1. Taxonomy (NCBI): domain Eukaryota; kingdom Metazoa; phylum Chordata; class Mammalia; order Eulipotyphla; family Talpidae; genus Uropsilus; species Uropsilus gracilis. The sequence continues at coordinate 22,914 of PVHY01002539.1, forward strand.
TTTTTTAATTATAGACATTTCGAAATAAATATAAATTTGGAAAAGGTCATCTTTGATCTCTAAAGCAGACCAGGCATGGGATGTTTATGTCATCTCTTTTCCAATGGAAACTTCTAGTCTACACATGACCATCCCTGCCACCAGGAGAGGGCTCCCATAGAACGATAACCACTAAATACTGAGAAATCAGTAAGTAACACCATGAAGCTCATTCACACAACAATCCATCCATCCAATGTTAGTTTTCATTTTAAGGGGGAAAAAACTGGTACAACTTTCATACCATGGTAAAGTCCTATAAAGTCAGATTCCACTGCACTGGAACACCCTTAAAATTAAGTTGAATTCCAGAATATGTTTCTAACCCAAGAAAAGAATGGAGTGAATATACTGTCCTTTTTGCTTTGTTGCATTACTCATTTTCCTGTATGCCTTTCCTATTCATTCCCATCAATTATCCCTAGTAAACTAGGGAAGATGACTACTCAAGTCCAAGGTGTTCAGATTCAAATAATTTTAAAAATTTACAAGTCCCACAAGTAATGGAGAAACAGACACAGAATTTAATAGTAAAGCAAGGATACAAGTTCAGATTAAGAGATAAAGATTCTCCATGTGTCTAATGAAGAGTCAACAGGAGCCCACCTACCACTAATCTCTCACACATTCATAAACTCTCCTCATCCTCATTATGATTTCAAGAACTGGTTATTATTCACTTGTTTGTATATCCAAGAAGTTCATTTCTTTCTAGCCAATAGTTTCCCCTATTTCTTAACCCATTCTAATGTCTGCACCACAACATCATGGATCAATGTCAGCTTACCTTTCCTTAGAGACACTCTGAACTTAACAAAGCAAAATGCAAAAAAATGATAGAAGAAATAAAACACGTGCCCAGAATCCTTTGGGTTTGGTGTTCTGAGACACCAGTCAACAAAAGTTGCCGAAAGTCAGATTATTAAATTCTTACTAGTAAATATGCCAGAGACAAAAAAAAAAAAAAAAAAAAAAAAAAAAAAAAAAAAAAAAAAAAAAAAAAAAAAAAAAAAAAAAAAAAGGCCTACATTGTTGTATTAGCAATGAAATCCACAGGAAAAAGTGGTTTGGTATAAAAATAATAATAAGATATAAGTTAATAAAAAACACAGGTTGTTAGATGTTGATGTGAAAATAAAGTGAATAAATATTTCCATAAAATGGTGCTATGTTCTTACTGGAATCTAAAGTGATAGTATTGTTTGAGAGCTAATGAATAATTGTTTCAAATTTAAAAGAATCTAAATTAAGAATACACTTTGCCTCAAAATACTCTAAGATATTACTGACATTAGCACTGCTACCTCTATTTCTCAAACTCTCACAAAAAATAACTAGTTCAGTATGAAGATGCAAATATGGTCTTGGATTCCCTCTACTTTATCCTTTAGACCTTTCCTCAGAGTATAAATCACCATCCAAACAAGCTATTAAGTTCTCTCCCACAGAAGCTTCCAAAATTCCAACAAAGTAAAAATTTAACTTGCATAAAGCATATGAACCAACATTTACAGAAAACCAGTCCTATGGTACTATGCTTAACACTAAAATATTAAGGAGACTTAACCTTAAACTACTGAAGATTAGCACACTAACTAGGTATATGTGGTAAATGCCTGAATGTTCATGTCTACTCAATCTCTGTCACCAACTTTACTTCTAAAGATAAATACAAGCATCATTCCCTTTGTATAGCACATATTTCAGGAAGAAAGCCTAGAAAGAATTCTTTTTTTATTGCTGGCACTATGCTTCCATTAGGAATTGCTTGACATCCAATAAATCATAGACACAACTAACAATATTCCACCAAAACAAGGAAACAATTATTAACCTTTGTAATAAATCAAATAATAAAAAGCTTCATGTTCTTTGAATTAGAGACCCAAGTACAACACGTTGGAGACACAAGATATGTGAGCTGTAAATGAACAAGTGAGAAACTGACCCCAAATTTACATGTTAGCTAAACTAGGTGTAAGTATTTGACCATTCCAATTACCTTATTACTACACTCAAAGCAACACACTCAAAACATTTGCTTTCGCTGATGGTAATGGCAGTGTGTTGGTGATGGGTTTCCACACTAGATATTTGATTTTTTTTTTTTTTTGAGACTAGATCTCACTATTTTTGCCCATGGAACTGCAGGCTCTCGTTGCCCAGGGTACCACAGACTCAAGCAATCCCCAGCCTCAGCTTCCCAGGTAGCTGGGATTACAGGCACGCACCATCACGCCCAGCTATTTTTTTGGAACTAGGTCTCACTATGGGCCCCAGGCGGGACTCGAACCGCGATCCCTAGCCCCAGCTGCTTCATAGGCTGAAGCTTACAGGCACAAGCCACCGTGCCTGGCTTGGTATTTGTAGCTTCTAAAAGTGTCCGCGGTGATTTCAACATGTGGTCACAGCTGAAAACCACTGTTTTTAAAGCAATAACCTTAAAACCCTTCTTTCATCTTCACCTTTGAAATTTCACTCTCAGTTTATTTAAAGCTAACAGGGAAAACTTTCAGTTTCCAAGCAAAGAAAGGGCCCTGGAAACATCTACAACAGTTAAAGTGTTCCTTCTTGGCCCCAGTTATAAATAAGTGAATGTAGAGTTGGCTGCTTTTAAAAGAACTCTTTCCAGAAAAAAAAGAAAAAAGAAAAACAACGAGAATTCTTTCCAGTCTATTAGGACGACTGAAAAACTGATTATTAGCATACTTTTTAATGGTTCAAAATACACCACATAGAATGACCAGCACTGATTTTTAAAAAGTATCAAAAGAATGAACTCAAGATCTGAGTACTAATTAAACAAGATACTGAAAGACAGTGGAATAGTACTTCAAGGTAAAAAGAATGACAACAGTATCAATGAGCGTTTATACTAAGCTCCTGACGTACATTTCCCCTCTTTAATCCTCAAAATACATTCCAAGTGGCCACAATAAATACGCCAAGTTTTCAGATGAAGAAACTAAATGATGATTGATAAATAACAGCAACTAACAACCACCACCACTGGAACTATATATTGTCATGGTTGGTTATTTAGTAAAAGTTGTAATCTAAAAAAAACGTAGGTCGATTTTTCTGGAGTACGTTTGTACATGTTTGAAAACAAAACAACATAAAATCAACTTTAAAACAGTGAACAATAATAGGTAGGCAAATTATTAATGTTTAAAATAATATTATTCTTCCCAGGTTCATCAACATGTACTTATTATCATTCTCCATTTCCCTTTCCCATATATGAGAAATATGTGCCCTCCAACTTATAAGCAGCAAACCCCAAAGGTCACTACTAATGCAAATTTGTGGCCTCTGCAGCAAAATTTATATTATTTATATTATTTATTTTATTTTGACTCTGCATTTCAATCAGAATAGAGAAGAAACATACAAGCATATCAACACACCTAAACAGAAACAAAAAACTTTAAGTAGCATTTCTGTCTCCAACACTTCATTAGCTGTTTCTCATACTTTATCTTCTAATGTGTCAAGGTAGTCCCTGAAACTTATAAATACAAAAATAATCAATCAGATCAACTCCCTATGTGATTACTTTCCTACCACCGAAGGCCTCTGACTGTGAAATCATTTCACTATGATCAATTTAAAACCTTAGTACTTATTTCCAGAAGAGACACCAGGATGATAGAGGCCATGATAAGCTGTACCCCAACAATAGGGGGCAAGAATTAAGTGTTCCACTTTTTAAGGATTTTACGTATACCAATAAAATTACGAAAAAGATCAAGTGACCCCTCTCCCTCACAAATAAAGGTACTGTTAACATAGCTGGTCACATATTCACTATAATTTCCTTATGCCCTTATAAGTAGTAAGAGAAAGGTGAATCAGAGTAAGTTGCAACCTTTCCACAACACACACACACACACACACATACACATTTGCACATATTCTACTCTCCCTCCACTTCCTTCTCCTCTACTTACTTTTCATTTTGCCCACTACCATAGCAACTTTTTTCCATGGACCTGTATTTAGGAATCACTGGGCTGCATCACCCATTCATTGAAACACTTTTCTCATGGAAAATAAAGGTCTTGCTATAATGACAATACTAATTTCATTCAGATGACCATAAAAGTTGAGAAGATAATCATATACCCTATAGGGGTATAGAAATATTTCTCTTTATGGTAGTCGTGTAGTTCTTGCAACTTGTGTGACAAAAATTGCCATAAAATTTTGTATATGCCTCTATTCAAGAACTTTTCACATCTTATCGGAATTTAATTTTTACTCTGTGTATCTGTGTCAATCATCTTTTAATACCCAGCTGAAGCTGAAATTCCAAGAAAACAGCAGAAAAAAATAATTACAGGTTGAGTAAGTAACTTCACTATAATGAATCTAGTTGTCTATGTTTTCAATTGTAAACTAGAAATTTTTGCTTCTGGAGGTAAAATTATATTGAAGAATATGAGAGTAAATACAACATAGTTAACAGAACAATTTCCTAATATATGTATACCAAGTCACAAAACGCAAACTGGGCTAAGTGAAGTAAGTCAGTGAAAAAAAAATTCTGTATAATATCACTTACACATAGAATCTGAAAGAGACAAACAGAGGGAAACAGAGAAGAACAATTACCCAAGGGTGGGGAGGTAGGAGAAAGGCATCATTTTCATCAAAGAACATAAACCCCCAGCTATGAGATGAGGAAGTTTTGGAACTCTAATGTACAGCATGGTGATAACAGTTAATGACTGATTCTGTATTACATATTGGAAAGTTGCTTTTAAAAAAATCATCTTATCATAAATAGAGTAATTACGTGAAAAGATGGAAGTGTTATGGTAGCAATCATTTTATAATGTGTATTTATAAAACTTTATATTAATACATGCACCTTAAAGTTATACAATGTATCGATTTATCTCAGTAAAGCTGGGGGAGGTTAAATTTTTTTTTTTTTTTTTTTGAGACTAGGTCTGCTATTTTTGCCCATGGAACCACAGGCTCTCGTTGCCAGGGGTACCACAGACTCAAGCAATCCCCAGTCTCAGCTTCCCAGGTAGCTGGGATTACAGGTGCGCACCACCACCCAGCTATTTTTTTGGAACTAGGTCTCCCTACGGGCCCCCGGCGGGACTTGAACCGCGATCCCTAGCTCTGGCCACTTCATAGGCTGAAGCTTACAGGCACAAGCCACCATGCCCGGCCTGGGGGAGGTTAAATTAAATAAATAGATATAAATTATAAAGTAGGTGGTTTTTAATGGTACCACATTTATAAATATAAAAGGGGCAGCTTACTTCAAAACCTAACTTAAAAAATATAGTTCCTTAGTTCATGCTTAAAAATCAATAAAATGGTTTCTACTCAGACCTAAGAAATACAACAGAGAAAAACACTCAAACACAAGATGAATAAACAGTAATTAAGTAGTGGAATTTGGAAATGCCCACTACAGCAAAAGTAACAAGATGATTTTATCAAGTTTATGGTTAATAAATAAAAAATGGGAAAGGAAGGTCTTTGCACTAACTTATTCATGAATTCATTCACCAAAGAGTCACTGAACACCATTAGGTCTAGGCATGTTTAGATATCCCAATGAAGAAAAGTGGCAAAAATCCCTTCTGTCGTGGAAAACAAATAGCAGCAACTAAAAATAGCAAATACATTATACGGTATATGCTATGGGGAAAACAGTATGCAGGGCAAGGGGGACTAGGCATGCTGGGGTTGGAGGGTACAATTTTAAATAGAGTATTCACCTGGAAGATGGCATTTGAGCAAACACTTGAAGGAAGAGAGGTAGTCAGCCAAGAGGGTGTCTGGGGGAAAAGCCGCCCAAGCAGAGGGATAGCAAGTGCAAAGGTACTCTGGCAGAAGGGAGCGTGCTGGTGCTGGTGAATTAACGTGGCTGGAGACAGAGTGGAAAATAGGGGAGATGGGTCAGAAAAGTAAGGGACAATTACCTGCTGGAGATCATTTAGGGCCTTGTGAAACACTATAAAGAAACTAACCCTGACTCATTATAAACTAGAATCATGTCCTTTACTGCTAGCTAGGAGACAAAGGACAAGACATTTACATCTCCGAGCATTAGCTTCTGTATCTGTAGAACAGATAAAATGTACTTCCTGGATTGGGTGAGGACAGACTGAAAAAGCCAATTATAGGGTGGTTTTGACAAACCATCAATCATCTACAATATAATTAATTCCTTTTATCATACAGCTCTCATTAAAACTATTTTTTGAGAGTAGACCAAAACAGTTCTCATCACACCTAAAAGTTTGTAGTTAAATATGGTTATAGTTAAATATGGTTATAATCAGACTTAGTGATCACTCTCATAATTAATACATACCAAAATTGAATGTTTTACAGCTAAAATTAGTATCAACTATATTTCAATTATAGTTTAAAAATATAATTTTCTGTATAAAAATACTTATATTGACTATTGTGGCACAGCTTCAAGAAATTTTCAAATTACTTCAGAAATAAATTCTGGATTTGGGGAGAAATATTAAATTTTGCTGCATTGTAATAATATCAAACTCTAAATAAAGGCCATCACTATAGAACACTTAAATAACCATAACCTAGCTTTTCTTCTGTACTTTGCTTTTAAGACAAGAAACAATCATAAAAAGCATAATCTGATAAGAAGGAACTAATAGGACAAATATCTAGGATGTTTCTGAGAGTCAACATTGTTGAAATTCAATTTTCAGCTGGGTTCAAAAACATGAACAACAAAAATACTCAGACTATTTTCACTGATGCCATGATTATTAATAAAAATTAATGCAAAAATTACAGATTTTCAGCAAGTACTTACCCTTTGGTTGACCCTCCCCCCACAAAAAATCAAAATAGAAGAACATATTTTCAAGTACTGTAAATTAACTGAGGTTACCTCCTTGCCAGAGATGACTTCCATAAGGGATGAAAATGCCTACCTACTTCCCATTTGTTTTGAGCATTAACATTAACATGAGCCAGTTCAGAATGAGATGAACCTGCAGTCATTTTAACATATAATAAGAAGCTTAAAAATAAATTAGGCAGATACAGATAACCATATTAACATCAATTAGCCCCAACAACAAGGTATAGGGGACAATGAAAGACATTATTAAACTTAAAAAACCAGTCCAAAATGCAATGCCAGCTTGAGAGATGCTATTTCTAAATCTCAGCTCAGAGTTTTAAATATGAGACCCTAGAGTGACATAGGACTGAGTGAGTACAGTGGAATGGCCTCTAATCCTGAAAGTACGAGAATCTACATTCCCAATTAAAGTCATATTCTGGGCAATAATATTCAGTAATGACAGGTAGTATACCCCACTAATTGTGGAACTCTACTACACTTCAGAAAAATAATTAGCATAAATATAAATGTAATAATAAGCCCATTTATAAATATAAGGATTCAGAAAACCCCAAATTCAGATGTGAGGTACCATACTAAGAATATCGTAATTAGAAATATCATACTGAGGAAAATGAAATACACTTTAAATCCTTACTCTAATGTGTGTAAAAACAGTATATGCAATCATAAAGTAATAGAAACTTAAATGTATGTATAATTTTGAGTCTAACTACAAAATTAAAATTCAGAGAATAAGACAAAAATTAGAGAACAGTAAGGCAAAGATTTCACACACAAAGAATGTGTCTGTAAAGTTTAACACTTTCAGAGCAGAAAAGCATTTTACACCCCTTTGAAATTTAGTCTTTTAAGTCAGGAAAATTACAAACAATTTAAGTTTGTGCTGACTCTTTGCTACTGACTTCCTGGCCTCACCAGGAACATATGTTACCAAAGGCAGAAAAAGTCACTGAAACCTAAAGACAATGCATGTCAATGATACAACACCAAGCAAGGGCTGGGCGTGGTGGCTCGTGCCTTTAATCCCTGCCTATGAAGGAAGGCTGAGACTAGGAATCACTTGAGTCCATGGGTTTGAGACCCGCCCAGGACAACAACAAGACCTAGTCTCAAAAAAATAGCCAGGGGTGTTGGCGCATGCCGGTAATCCCAGCTACCTGGGAGGCTGAGGCTGGGTATCGCTTGAGACCATGGTTCCCCAGGTAAAATTTGAGGCCTAGTCTCAAAAAAAAAAAAAAAAGAACACAAAAAACCACCAAGCATAAGCCTTCTCTGAATCTTGATGTAACTTAAACTTAGTATTCTATACCCAACCTGGTTACCTAGGGTTTAGCAAAACAGGCGACCAGATACCACAAGCATTTTCTTTACTGAACACGAGCTTCCATGTCAGAGAACACACACACACACACACACACACACATATATATAAAAAACGTGTATTTGAGACAAATCAAACATAAAAGAGTTGGTCTAGTAAGAATTACAAAATGAAAAGTATGCTGGATAACTAAGCCCAGTGCCTCAAAAGTCTGTCAGTTATAATTGTGGAAGAACATTATAGATATGCTTACAAAGTCAAACTAATTCAATTTCTTTCAGTACAATTGAGAACTTGGAAAAGAAAAAAAAAAACTGGCAAACCCATTCTGTACTCTTCCAGAAGACTGTAACTGTCCTTTGGGTTACACATACCTAGTCTTTGATATCAGTGAGCCTGAGTCCTAATCAGGTCCCACAATGTATCAGCAGGGCAATTTGGGATGGTGTAGCATGGTAGTTAAATCAATATCAGACTATATACCATTCCACACATACACTCCAGACTGTAATGCAAACAGACTGCCTGGGTACCAAGCCTAGTTTTGCCTCTTACTAGCTGAGAAACCTCAGGTGAGTCTCTGTGACTCCACTTCCTCATATATAAATAATAACACCTATTTCATATGGCCAATTGAAGAACTGGGTGGTTAAAAATAAAAACACATAGAACACTCTGCAATACATTCTGCTCAATAAACTTTAGCTGCTAAACTGCTGCTTTCGTTGTTTAAAAGTATCTCGACTTTGCAAAATGAATCTGAGAATATTAGATCTCACGGTAGCAGCTGGAAAATTATGTGATATAATATGTAAAATGTTTCATACAATACCTGACACATGGAAAGTTTTCAATACAAGTAAGCTTTAAAAAAAAAAAAAAAAACACTCCATAAACTGCTCACATATATACTGTCCTTTCCCTTTTCCATGTGTCCACTTATGGATGACTCACTGAAAAAATAATATTGAGCTTGACCTACTACTAACCACTGAGATTATTTCAAAATAAAACTGTAATTTGATTAGAGGGAAAAGTAGACATGCTGATTCAACTTAATACATGAAATGATCCTGCTGTCAGTACATGCATAGGTAATGTGTCAAAATCCTGAAGGGTGAAGCATCAGCATTTGGATGAATGAATGACAGACTACAGAGCCTTTGGGACAGAAAAGCAAGAGTTTATGAAGAGTTCAACAATTTGGATAAATACAGCAAAGGACACACTCAGTTCTGACACGTCCCCAAAGCTACCTTCTAAGACAATCAGGTTTATGCAAAGTGTGCAAAGGAAAGAAAGATAAGCAATTTTAACAGCTCAGTCAAGTCCAAATTTTGAAATAATATCAGCACTCACAGATGCTAATATTTATAAATACTAGCTAAGAGTAATACTAGTAATTTACACTTGTGAGTTCTTTAAATCAACACATTAATAAAAACATTATTGACTTCCCACTAAAATAACATTAAGTGCAGAACCACTTCAAAGTAGTTTACAAATCTTTTTTTCTTTTCTACACACCCTGTTATTTAAAGATCTAAGGTCTTAGCTAAAATTCTGTGAACTTTTTATAGACTTATAAAGAGCTTCAGGCTAAGTCTGGAAGGAGTATGATAAGAAGATTCAACTTTCCCATAGCAAGTAATTGCTTAGAATCTGCTATCTATGCTTAGTTATAATAATGCATCATTCATTCACCCCACAAATATTTACAGAACCCTTTTTACATGCCAGGCACTAGTCTAAGGTGTGTGTATGTGTATATATACACATAATATATATATATCGATAGACAGATAGATAGATAGATAGATAGATAGATAGACAGACAGACAGACAGACAGACAGACAGACAGACAGACAGACAGACAGACAGACAGATAGATAGATATGTATCATGAGCAAAATCAAAGTCCTAATTTTCTTGAAGCTTAAACACCAAAAGGAGGAAAACCTAGTTAAATAGTCATATGAATAAATATAAACACACTGCACTATAAAGAAAAGACACATGGATCACATCCCCTAATTGCAAACAATACTACAAAGCAATAGTAATTAAAAGAATATGGTACTGAAACAAACTCAGACACAAAGACCAGTGGAAGAGAACTGAGAGTCTAGAAATAAACCCACACATATTAACAGTTAATCCATGATAAAGGAAACAAGATCATACAACGGAAAATGAGAAGTCCCTTCAATAAATTGGGAAACTTGGACAGTTCCATTTAATTAATTAATTAATTAACTAATTAACTAATTAGTTAATTAATTAATTAAGACAAAACTACATCATTATTTAACACCATACCAAAAAATTAATTTAAAATAGAAGACTTACGGCCGGGCACGGTGGTTCGTGCCTGTAAGCTTCAGCCTTTGAAGCGGCCGGGGCTAGGGATCACGGTTCGAGTCCCACCTGGGGCCATAGCAAGACCTAGTTCCAAAAAATAGCTGGGCGTGGTGGTGCGCACCTGTAATCCCAGCTACCTGGGAAGCTGAGGCTGGGGACTGCTTGAGTCTATGGGACCCCGGGCAACAAGAGCCTGTGGTTCCACCGGCAAAAATAGAGAGACCTAGTCTCAAAAAAAAAAAAAAAATAGAAGACTTAAGTGAAAGACTTGAAATACATTATAAACACACCAAAAAACCCTCAGGGCTACAACTCCAAAGGCAAAGGAAACAAAAGCAAAAAATTTACTAATGGGATTACATCATGGTTTTTATACAGCAAAAGAAACCATCACAAAAAACAAAAAGGTAACCTATTCATCAGTATATCATAAACCCAACACGGGGTAACTTTTCAAAATATATAAAGTACCCTACAAATTATAACAGCCCCTCCTACCCCTTAATCCCCCAACCCGGCCAAAAAACAAAAAACAAAAACCTACAACCCAATCAAAAAAATGGGCAAAAGGTCTGAATAGGCACTTTTCCGAAGGCCAAGGACTGTTGACACCTGGCCAACAGTCACATCATGAAAAAATGCTTTAACATCACTTATTGTAAGGGAAATGCAAATCAAACCACATTAAGATACTACCCCACACCTATGAGAAAAGTCTACATCAAAAGAAATTTTTAAAAGCCTGCAAACAACAAATGTTGGTGAGGACAGAAAAATAAAAGAACTCTTATTCCTTGTTGGTAGAATGTAAACTGGTGTATCCATGAGGGAAAATAGAAGCGAGGTGACTAAAAAAAGACCTAAAATTATGATCCAGCAATATCATATCTACGTATGTCAGAAGACAATGGAAACACTGATTTAAAAAAATATACTCAGGTCTATGTTCACAGTAACATTATTCAGTATTATTCAAAACAAAGAAATAAAATCAATTAAATATCCATTGGCAGGTAACTGAATATACACAATGGAATGCTCCTCAACTACTAAAACAACAGGACATCTTGCCTTTTGCTACATCATACACAGAATTTGAGGTGACCATGTGAAGGAAAGTCAGGAAGTGAAAGTTAATGACTGATGATTTCAATCATATATGGAACATAAATAACCAACACAATCCAACTGGCAAAAAAAATAAAATAAAATAAAATTCTTAAATTACAAAAAATATGGTCGTTACTGGAAGTGGGTGATAAGAGGCAAGGGTAGATGGGATCAGAAGCAATGTGACAGCACAGGTGTGAGACTGCACTCCTGCCTGAAATGACAGTCTAATAAATTGTAAATTGATACAATTTGATTTTAAAAAGAAAAAACGTACTAGAAAAGTACATGTTGCAGACAATGGAAAAAATATGGTACTTGAAACAAATTTAGAAGTCTGGTGAAAAGCTAGATTATCTTACATAGAAAAAATAAAAGAAAAAATGCAATTCATTAAATTCCTAAGTTTAATGACACAGTTTGAAGAGATAGGATAGAGAAAGTCCCTTGGCAAAGGCTTATAATATTTTAGGCAGGGTTCTTCAAATATGTTGAAGCACTGAAGCCTCGCAAAGATCATGAAAGGTAGGCATTAATATCCCCATCTGCATGAGGATCATTGCAATCGTGTATTGTACAAAATCCAAAAAATAAAAATTAAATTAAATTTAAATTTTAAAAATCCCCATTTGCAGATAAGAAAACTGAGACTTCAAGATACTGCTTTAATAGTATTGTCAATAACTATAGTATAGAAATAGCTTCATTACAAAGAACCAGAAGTTATGACAATTTTACACCAAATGGAATCCTTCTCTGACATTGATTCCGACAGATATTTGTGGCAGCATAGACATGGAGACCAGAGCAATGATTCTGTTTTCCTCAGCCTCTATGTCTCTTTATAGTCTACCTCAAGACACACAGTATTGTCAAAATAATCATGTTTGTCTTCATGACTTTCCACACCTAAAATATCTGCCTTGCTTTCTAAAAACATGGTGGTTGATTACTCTGGCTACTAAAGGTCTAATGGACACCTCCACAAGGAAACTAAAGTATTGCAAAGAATTCACAGATATAATCACCAGCTCGTTTCATCCAAATTGATGAATTTTAACAATGGAAAGTTGGGACATAAAATGGGCTATTTGGAGCCCTATCTATTTTATTTTGATAGGGCTCATAAAGCAAGATGTGAATCAAGAGATGTTGAATTTTTTTTAAAAGATCTCCATAAAAAGAGACTATATATTATTTAGTTTCTAATAATTTATAATTCTCACTTATATTTTAGTGCATTCTAATATAATCAAGACCATCAAGAAATAGCCTCTGAGCCATTTTTAGTCATTCAAGCCCACCAAAGATTTAAAGAGTTACGAAGTACAGTACCCTGATGGCAACATATCTTTAAAAGGGCAAAGTGCAGCAAGCTCAGTACAGTTTATTTTGAATGGCATTCACCTAGATCTCGAAATTCTCATGTTACAAAATCTGGGGAAAATATGCACCAGACTCTGAGGAAATATACAAAAATGTTCCACATTTCTGATGAAACCAGATGAATCTATGGATTGTTCAAAGATCCAGATGGACCAGAAGAATCTCTTTCACACAATTCTCCCTGGAATATTTTTCAGAATCTATTCTCTATTGAAAATACCATGACCTCCCACAGACAATCTGCACTTTTAGTATCTTCAACACTTTAAACAATGTCAAAAAGGTATTTGTTAATAAATGAATAAACCAAAATAAACAAGACTCACCAAGGACAGATCAGGTATGAAAAAAAGATATACATTCTACAGAGCCATTTCCTGTTTCACAGTAAATAGTCTTTCTAAAAATGTTGAATGAGTCATCCTTTCCCAGTCACATCATGTATGCATAAGAATAGTAAAAACCTAGTAAGCACTTACTCTGAGATGTCACTGCTCTAAGTTGTTTACAAATATTAATTCATTTAATGCTCTCTATAATGTTGTGATAGCTTATTATTATACTTACTTTACATACAAGAAATTGAGACCCAGAGATACTTAGTAACTTGCTTATAGTCACACTGCTAAAAAAGAAGCATGCTGGGCTTCCCATCAAGGCAAAATGTCATCTTACACTTACACCACACTTCACTTATACTACATCTCATATCACTCTGCTAAAGAGTAACTTGGGTAGCTTATCACTGCTCAGTTTTTATTTTTTTACCTAATACTTAATACTAACTAGAGGAATCATCTAGAAGGGCTAATCTTTCTAATAAACGCACTAATTGTGACTGAAGCAGACAGGAGTTCAGTCATCTATCTCTTCTTTGTACCAAAAAATAGAACAACCAGGGGATACAGACTGTCTAGCTGGCTTATTTCTATTACTATTTAAAGACCCTGTTATGGTGTTGTTAAGTCTCTAAAATGATAAATACAAATCTTCCCTGGTCTTCCAAAATTCTCCTTTGCATCTGCACTACCTTACATTAAAGACTTCAATTTTTTTTTTTCTATTTGGCTTTAACTTACTTTGCAGGAAAATAAAATGACAAAGGTTTGGTTGTTTCATTTGTCCTGATATCAGCAACATTTGTTGAGTCCTCATAAATTCTAGGTCAAACTGAGTATTCAACTCTGTTATCACCAGCACAACCTACAGTCAAAAAGACATCCAGGTAGGTTCAACTGCAATGTTCTAGTCAAGAGAAGCTTGACTAGGACAAGGAATAAATATATTATACATTTTAGGCAGGAACAGTATGGAGGTGAGAATGAGCATGTATAGAGGAAACAGAAATTTTGCATGACTAAGGCTGAGAAGATAGTTGGGAATAGCAGGAAACCTGACTGAAAAATTATAAAGTAAACCTGGCCATGAAGAGACTTTGAAAAATACAGGGCAATCTGGGTTTCATGTAGCTGACAGCAGAGTTATAGTACACAGGAGCAAACTACCCAGTAAGTATTGTAGAAAGGTTTGAAAGTAAATTAATCTCTTGTCAAAACCCAGCATGAGTGAGTTATGAAGGCCTAAACTAGTCTGATAGCAACGGAAAAAAAGGAAGTCTGAGAAATAGTTATTCAGAGAAATGAAACAAAGGAATTTTTGTTATATAGATATTAATGAAAAGACAAAGATCACTGACTCCAGGTTGGAAGAATGATGGTACCACTGGTAAAAATGGAATCTGACAGAGATGTTAAGTCATTAAGGAAACTCATGAATTTTACCACTGGGGACAATGGAATGTGGGGTAAATCCAAGGCATTAGAGAGCAAGAGGTATTCAAGATAGGCTAGAAACTTGGCTCAAGCCAGAGAATAGAGATTTCAGGGTTTTCCCATAAAGGAACAGTTAAGACAATAACAGAGTAAATGGAGAAATAACAGAATGTTAAAAATGGAAGCATGGGGTCACTAGAGACATAGCTAGAGACATGGCAACCTCAAGAATGAGGCGGAAAGCTCAGTGTGAAGAAGTGTCACCAAAAAAACAAGAAACAAAAGCTAAGCCACTTCCAAAGTTTAGCGTGTATGATAGTTATATCATAATAATAATTATATAGGCATTAAAAACATCCCCCTGAATGCTAACAGCACAATACAAACAGTTCACAAAGAGTTCTGAGAGATATACTATTGGTCAAAGACTTCAGGGAATAGTTTGTGATGTGTTTTTTATTAAAGAGGAAGAGGAAATGGGGACACATTAAAGGGGGAAATCAAATTCATTCAGTGTTTTAGAAATCCAGGAGTATTAACTCCACATGCATTTGACTTTAAGATTAAATTGTAATTAGTTATTTCACAAAAAAAAAAAAAAAAAAAAAAAAAAAAAAAAAAAAAAAAAAAAAAAAAAAAAAAAAAAAAAAAAAAGAAACCTCATGAAGAAGAGAGAATAGCAAAAGGCAAAAAGGTAAGCAGTTGGTGTTCCATCCCAGATTCAGTAAGGAACCGTGACAATGTTAAAGCCTGAAGGAGAGACACAGCATATGATTTTTATTTTTAGGAAGACTCCTCTGGTCTCTATGAGTTAAAAGAATGGAAAAGAGGGAAGAGAAGAAATAGTGAAACTAGCTAGGAGACTACTGCTATAGTCGTGACAATGACAAGAGACTAAGCAAATACTGGAGGAAGAAGCAGCAGTCCTTGACTGACAGTAGGTATTCTGGGGTAAGATAAAGATGAACAGCAAATGAGAAGCAGAGAGAAAGCAAAGATGACCACTGGTTGCTTGGCTGACCAGCTTGGTGAATAAGGGATCATTTAGTAAAAGTAAGAACAAATAGTTTGACAGGTAAAAACAAGTGTTTACTAAGAAAATATTAGCAATGTAGATATCCAATCAACAAGACCAAACTCTGAAAAAAAGTCAGAGTTGGAGGAAGATATGTGGAAGCCAACAAGATATAAACGGCCTTAAAGCCAGCAGGTAGATGAGATCCCTTATGGCAAGAGTACTGAAGCACAGGTAAAACTGCAACACTCATGAATTTAGTTCAGGAAGAAAAGCCAGCAAAGAAAATGAGACAAAATAAAGCAAGATAAGGAGAAAACCTGAGTAGTATCACAGAAGTCAAAGGAGAGAGTGGTTTCAGAGAGGAAGGTGAACACTAGTATTGCTGACCAACATGTGCCCATCAAACTTGGAGTTGACCTTGACAAGAGTAGTTTCAGTAAAGCAATGACAAAGGCAGAACCTCCCAACAGCAGGAAGCTTATGGAATTCTATGCTATAGTCCAACCATTAATATTAGTGAGCACATCTTTGCTTCTTTGTCTTGTGTCTTTAGTGTCTACGCCTACCTTGAACTTAAAGTTCAAACTCAAAGGTGTTGACTCATACTAGTCACTCTTACCTCCTGAGTACTCTTTGTGCCAGATAAATGCATAGGCCAAAGACTATCAATTAGATGGGTACAGGTCAGGTTGATCACTCAACCACGTCACATAAGAGCAGAGTACATGGTGTGACATCCATTAGAAGGGGATCTGTGGGCACAGGGGGTATTCTAAGTCTTGGCCTGTCTCTAAAACATTTTACTAACATTTAGAATAAAGAGCAAGGAATACTTTCATTGATAAAGATCCAAAGAAGTTTATAAATTACAGGCAGTTTATTTTTTCTTAACAAGGGATATGTATACAGATGTTCAAGATATCACTGGTCCTTCTATCTCATAGTTTATAAAAACAATTTGTGTGCATTACACTAGGTAATACATAGAAAAGTGATAAGTTTAAGAGGGAAAAATATCACAGCAAAAAAAAAACTGATTATGAGTATGGAATCAAAGTACGTAATATATTTTTTTAGCAATTAAATTGTGTTTTTAAAAACTTTTATGATAAAACGCTATAAAATATAAGATACAAAGTTTTTAACGGCATGTCATTTGTTCCCTATTATAAGAAGAAAAATAATTTCCATCTGAAAACATTCAGGCCCTATAATTTTATACCACTGGAAGGTAATTTATAATGAAGAAAATATCCAAAGGGAAGTTTACAGTGGAAATGCTAACAAACATCTTACTCTAGGAATCATGAACAGCATTGCTATCATACATGTCTTTACAGCTAGAAACAACTGAATATATTCTTTATTTAAAATGGCAGTTAATAAAATTAGAGGATTATGGCATTTGCCACTATTAAAATTAAACCAAAAAATAGAAACCATAAACAAAAGCTGGAGTCAAAAAACTTCTCAAATAATACCATTGCATGAGAAAGCAGAACTAGCACTAATTTACATATATATATCATATATTACACATACACAGTTTCTCAAAGTATTCTCAAACTGTATTATTTCACTTACTGCTACTAACCCATAAATTAGGCTGGGTAGATTTGATACTCATTTTGCAACTGAAGAATTTAAGTTGCGCATAGATGCATGACTTGTTCAAAATCACACACATACTAACCAGTAGAACCACATTTTAAATCTATGGCTTACAGAAAGCCTGTTGCTCCTGAAACTAACGTTTATAATCAAAGCGCCTTTAATAAGGGAACTTCAAAATCCCATCTGGAACTAGTTCAAATATCATAGACCATACTCTGACTTCTAAAACAGGCTCAACTACTCACCCAAGTAATGCTAATATTAATGAAGCTATGACTAGCTGTTCTAACGTATCTGATGTCCTATAGTAGGACATATTATTGGAAAGCCAATTTTGACAGTTCATTTGTTGCACTACTTTATTATTTTTAGTGAGCACACAAAACTCACTGAACTCACTGAACTGCTAATGGTCACTGTTTCCATCCTTTGTTAAAATTTCATTGATGTTAACATTTTAACAATTAGCAATCATATAAAACCAATCAGTGGTTGCCAGAATGAAAGGGAATAAAAAGAAACAACTGTATGGTAAAGGGTAGAATTGGACTTTAGTGGTAAACTTTATGTAGCATATACAGAAGCTGACTTTCAATGTGGCACACCTGAAAAATACACAACACTATTATGCAATTTTACTTTAACTAAAAAGGGAAAAAAGAAAAACAGATTTTAAAAATTAGCACTCATACAGTAATCTACAAAATACTTCATTTCATTTATGAATATGATTATATATTTAACAAACATCTAACTGAATAAGGAGCTACTTATCAGTGTCCACTATTCAGCATCCAGTGTCCAATAACAGCTAAAAAATAAAGGGTAAGGTAAATCATGTAGAATGCAGTAGTATGTTTATTTTATGACTATGACTATAAAACATACAAACACACACACCAAAAAAAATCCAATATGTCTCTATTTGAAAATGCTGTTATAAGCACTATCTCCCCACTTTCCATTTAACTAAATGGGCTGTTTTCAGGAATATCTTTTATGAGGTCTATATTATCTCCTAAGTATTTGGGTCATGACCGTGGAATATCAGTATCTATATCATTTCATAACAAAAAAAAAAAAAGCATTCTATTTAATTTAGAAATTAAGATGATATATAAGAGCACTATACTTCATAGCTGCCTCAGTCAAATGTAATACATCATTTAAAAACAAATATTCAATGCAGAAAATTCAAATAACATGAGTAACTACATTTACTAAGCACTAATACATTCCAGGAATTGCTACTCTACTTTAATGATAAAAAATAAATAATAGTAGCTAACATGTATTGAGGCAGTATTCTACCTGATTTACAGAAATTATCTCACAACACCACATTTACCCGCAAAATTAATGCCAAATAAATACAAATTGCCATTTTTAGGCAGGTCTTTATAAAGAAAAGTAAAAACGTAGCCATAAATTTCAGTCTTTATCACTACCTGATCATACTGAAAAAGCTCTTAATAAAAACCTCTATAAGCAAAACCAAAAAAATCATCTACATAATTTCAACGGATACAACTCTTAAGCAAAATATGGTGAAGTAAGTCATTATAATATAGCTTTGGAATTCTTCAAATGTGAAAATAATGACTGAAAAGGATTACTGCTTAGTTTCATTTAATACTCAGTTCATTTAACAGTGGGTCATCTGCTGGAACGACAAATAAGTAAACCAAAGATGGGTGAATTGATTAATAGCTATCCTGCAGAATTAACAGAAACTGTATTTTCAAACTACCTGCTAAGCATCATATGACAACTTCTGGTCATCAGCAACCTAATATCAAACATACAATATTTTCTCAATTCTTTTTTAAGAATGAGGAAACTGTAACAGAGAAGTTTGTTCAACGGGAAGCAGAATATTTCAGTGGAAAGTGAACACCTACTGGAATCAGACACTCTTAGAGTAGAATGCTGATTCCCTTACTAAATGTTCCCTGTTTTCTCATCCAATGGGATAATTATACCTTTTCCCAGCAACCTGTGCTAAGAAATAGGAAAACAGAATGTACAACTTTTAGCAAGTAATAGGCACCTGAACGTAGTAACAATTGGTATTAACTTTACTAAAACCTCCTTGTAGATGGTTCAGTAAAAGGCAGTTATCACTAGTGTGATTGTGTGAATACAACATTTTAAGGATACAACATCCATATCTGCCTTAGGCAGTCAGTAGAGTCTGGAATAGTGTAACTCTTAAATACTGGAGGCAGGAATGAAAGAAAGATTACAAAAAGAATTAAGAAGAGAATTAATATTCAACACAGTTCTCAAAACGTGCTTCTAGAAGGCACTAATGCCAAATGTAACAATGTCCTATTTATTGTTTTTTCAAACTCCCGTTATGGGAGTATGCAACACCATATTTTAAATGAACGTATTTTAAATGAAGTAGAACAGAAGAGAAACAAGTACATCTAACATGGTTAAGTGTAAATTCTGCTTCATTTCACTTTTATATTGGTTACATGTGTGTTCTTGCATTATTGGGGGAAAGGGAGATAGATGTGTGTGGGTGTGCAATTCTTTGCCGCAGGTAGCAAAAAAACTACAGAAATACTGCCTGATACTTTCAAGCTCAGTTCTACTTTTATGTGGTCCTATACTATTCAATAAAGATAAAAATGATGCTTATTAACTAAATGTTATCTTAGTTTCATTTGTATAACAAAAATCATGAAAGAAAAGTCTTCCCTAGACTCTAAGTTCCATCTATTGGATTGGAAAATACAACATGGTCCTTAGCTCAAATATAGAATTCAAAACATTCATCCAGAATTGCACCGAGACAGTTACTTATAAAATTCAGGTGAAACTAAACATACTATGACTTGGCTCTAAACCACAGCCAGCCTTTCTTCTCTATTCAAAACAAAATTACTATGAACAAACACAAGGTCATTTCTGCAAATAATTTACTTGTGAATTACCAGAAAAATAATTTTATGATATTTCTGAAATACTGTGAGAGTGAAATATCAAAGGGAATTGTGCCGGGCATGGTGGTGCATGCCTATAAGCTTCAACCTATAAAGCAGCTGGGCCTAGGGATCGCGGTTTGAGTCCTGCTCGGGGCAACACAGCGAGACCTAGTCCCAAAAAATAGCTGGGTGTGGTGGCACACGCCTGTAATCCCAGCTACCAGGGAAGTTGAGGCTGGGGATTGCTTGATACCCCAGGCCACGTAAGCCTGTGGTTCCATGGGAAAAAAATAGCGAGACCTAGTCTCAAAAAAAGGGAACTGTACCATGGGCAATTTACTGAGCTAGCTCTCCAAAAAGAACTCAGAAGGCTAGTTCTGTATGTCACAAAAGCTATAGCTTTGTTGTAAAGTATGGCATATGATAGTTAACGGGAGAGAAATATATTAAATGCTTAATACCCACTGTTAAATTTAAAAATATAAAAGTAACACATCTAACTAGAAGTCAGGAACCTCTGGGTAACAATGGTCAAGCTGGCTAGGGCAGCACACACTGAGAAGTCATGAGACTTCTGACTCCATTGTCAGCTTACCACCATAACAGATTAAATCATTGCTTCTTTAGATCCCAATCTTCTTCTCACTAAAGAAAACATTCACAACAGTATCTGTCTCCATTCTTTTATTCCCAGCCTTCACAACAAAGACAAAAACACAGAGACACACTCTGAGCTCTTTAGAAGATTAACTTCATTCTAAGTCAACTCATCAGCTACTATTCAGATGACAGCTCCAACTGTCTGGCCCTGAAAATTACCTTCTGTTCACTTAGTGCCTTGCTCATTAAATGAACTGACCAGTTTGTTTGCCCACATTGAAGAATAAAGAGCTGAACAAAGCATAATTTAAGCTTGGTACAATAAAGGTAAGTAACTGCATGTCTGCCTCAGTATATATAGCACCTAACATCATACTGACAGCAAATTAAAATACCTTTGACAAGTCTTCATTTTAAAAGGCAGTCTAAGAGGATTAAAGAGCCTGGAAAAAAATTCTCCTTGAGACATCAAGTTCTGTTCCAGTGAGTGAAATGAAACTGGCATGGAGGGAAAACTAATATATATGATCAATTAATATAGGTAAAATCATGTGAAATGACATTTTACAGGTCAAAAACAGTCATATATTGGTAATTTCATTCTGTTCCACCTAGGAAAATGCCTTATTTTGTAACCAGCCCTAAAACAGTGTTAATGTCATCCAGGTACAAGGTTCTCAACCCAGAATATGCATATGGGAAAACCTTCCTTGGTATGTAAATATTAAAATACACACTCAAAAAGAGAAAGAACATTGAAATAAAATCCCATGTACCCATCATCCAGTTTCTCTTTCTGACATTTTCTAAATGTCAGTATCTACAGGCTGGGCATGGTGGCGCATGTCTGTAAGTGGCAGCCTAGGAAGCCATGGCCGGGGCCAGGGATCGCGATTCGAGTCCCACCAGGGGCACATAGCGAGACCTAGTTCCAAAAAAATATAGCTGGGTGTGGTGGTGCGCGCCTGTAACCCCAGCTACCTGGGAAGCTGAGGCTGGGGATTGCTTGAGTCTGTGGTACCACGGGCAACATGAGCCTGCGGTTCCACAGGCAAAAATAGCAAGACCTAGGCTCAAAAAAAAAAAAAAAAAAAAAAACTCTAATATTTTGGTAATGACATGCTACGCAATTATCTAACAATATTATGAAAAAATTTTCAAGATCAATATAAAAATTCAGTGTTTCACAAAATTTTTCAAGCTTATAGGATTCAAAAGTGATTAAAAACTGCTATCACGGGACATGTGTGTTTTGGGACCCAAGTATAAGTGGTATTCTGGTGTTCACCAGCAAGAGCTCTCGTGAAATATTTTCTTAGTTGTTTAATTTTTAAGCTTTGGTTTACAGAAAAGACGGAGGTAATATAAGTGGGCACAAAACACATCTAGCAGACCATCACATCTGAAACTAATACAGAGTAAGCCAGCACCTTACAAAAGAATAATTTGAATGCATGAAAATCCATCCTAAAAAACATTTAATTGTGATCAGGTTCTCAGCCCTAATGGGATTTATGTCCTTGCATGCAGGTACAGTTATTTAAAAAAAAAAAAAAATTCTTCAGCATGGGGTACCGTAGAAAAAAGAAAAAGCAAAGCATGGAAAGGGGAATAAGGAATAAGGACGGAGTACATTCACAGTTTTAAATAGGGTGAGCTCACACAGGCTTGCGGAAGATGGACCTTTACCTAATTATGACATCACTGTGGTAAGTACAACGTGAGATTTGATCATGGTTCAGTGGAAATGAGGAAGAGGCAGCACTTAACCCTGCCTCCCAGGGGAAGTAATATCTGGGCCAGTTGTTGAGAAAGCAAGAGAAGCTGGCAGACAGCACAAAGGGCTCCCATGCCCAGAGAGCAGCATGGGCAAGGTCACAGAGAAGAGGCACAGCCTCTTCAAACAGGCAGGTTACCATAGCTAAAGCCTAGAGTATGTGAGGAGAGTCAAAAGAGGGGCAAAAGGGGTCAGATCAGGGGTTTGCTATTTTCTGTGAAGTGAAGTCAATGGAGTCTTCTACCACAAACGCTCATACAGGCCACTCTGAAATGTGGCTTGGAGTTGGGGGGTGGGGGTGCTCAGCGTGTAGGCAAGAAACGAAAGAGCACCGCTGTGGTAAAGGAGCAGGACAGACTCAAAGAGCTACATTCATGAACAGGTAGAACCAAAAAGACTTGCAGCCCAATAGACAAATTCATGTCACAAGGAAGATAGTATCACCCCCACACACACCCCTCCAAAACAGAAACTCCAATGCGATCCAAGAGATCCAGAACACATTGAATTTGAAGTGTCTGTGTAAGAGACCAAGGAGTGACTAGAAAGGCAAGTCTAGACTGCAGGAAATTCTAGCCTGGAAATGCAGACTGAAGAGTATTACAAAGACATGTGAACATGAGAATGAATCGGTGTAAAAATGTTTTGCTTTGGCATGCATGCGCGCATGCGCTCGCTCGCTCACTCGCGCTCTCTCAAACACACACACACAATTATATAAGGAATACCAAAGACTTCTGAAAAACTTCATAAGAATAAGGCAATGATAACAAGGTTGTGACAGTTTACAGAACCACAAGAAACAATATTATATTCAAACCAAACATATATGATCAGGAAGTCAGACACCACAAGTTCTAAATCTAGGCCAAGTATATTTCCTAGGTCCTTCACATTTTTCTCAGACTAATAAAAAATATAGATGCTTTAAAAACACAACCAGGGCACCACAAAATATAATTATTTCCATAATTCTCAATGAAACATGTAACGCAGTAATTGTTCAAAATTTGCAGAGGACCTAAGCTGTAAGATTTGCCCACAGCAAATGGGGCAAGTCTGCTCATTTCTCTTCAGAGGCTGCACTTTTGGGAACACACCCATAAGAAGGAATAATGCAAGAGGATTTTTGTATTTTTAAGATAAATAACTTTTCAGCACTTTGAGAAGGGAAAAGAAGCCTTTCTCCTAAAGTAATTATTACATCCAAACCCAACAATTCATTTCTTTAAATAGCCCTTTCACCTGACTCCTTTTTACAAAAGCAAATGTTCTATCCAAATGAAACATCAACTCTTTTTGTGTAACTTTGGCCTAATAACTCTGATTCACACAATAGCCCATACTGCTACAATATTCAAATGAAAATCTAGCAACACAAAATGAACTATGAAATGTGAATTTCCTCTTCCATATTATCTTTTTTAAGATAGAAAACAAAACATAAATATCCATAGGTCTTTACATTTTTATTAATATATAACCTGGAATTAATGTGTTGTAGGCTCTGCGGTTGTAAATATACTGGGAAATTATTTGTGATAGAGAACCCCACCTCAAAGACACTTCCTGGAAAAAATTGTCCTTGATTATATTTCATTCTAGTTCTGTTCCTCTTCAAACCCCCTTCTGTCTTTCTCCTCCCTTTTTTCCTCTTTTCCTTTTTCCCCCTAATTCTCTAACCTCTCTGTATCTCTCTCTCACTCATACACATACATACATACATACACATATACACACACACACACACACAGATTTTTTTAAACATTTCCACCAGTAAACAATTTTCTCCATGTTATTCAAAAGTAAAAACATTTGCACAAATAATAGATTCTCTTACAAATTCCAAAAGTTATGGATCTTTTCAGGGAAAAATTATGCATGCACAGGTACATACATAAAGATCAACATGAAATCTAGTATGTATACATATATACATGCCAATGTTCTTATTTTGGGATGCAGTAAATTACACACTGCAAATTCTCATCACAAAGCATTCATCAATACCATCGCTTGAATTTATCAGAATATAAAACTGCAAAAACCATGAGATCCATGGTATTCTACCATTTCCCTTGCTCACATTTCCTTTCCTAGTCTATTACTTCTGCTCTCCAGCTTCCTCCTCCTTCACCATCTCACAGAAACTACCAGCCCTAACAAAATTCCGAAATTCAGCTCAAAGACCCCACAGAAGCCTTCACTTGCCCAATACTAGCCACCTCAAATGCCCCTGTCCCCTCTAGCCTCGTCTCCATTTATCTTTTCAGCTCCTCTCTAACATCAGAACTTTCATTTCTAGTGGTTCTCTCAGACTGATGTGGTCTCTTCCTTTCTTTAAAATGCAGGGGCCCCTGGTTCATACCATGCTTTTTGTAATTAACCAGACTACATGATGCAATACTTCCCCTCTCAGAATTGTAATTATATTTGTGTCCCTATATTATGCTTATGTCATAGCACCTATAAGAACATCACCTAACATGAATAAAAGAGTTTTCTCAAACTCAGTGTCTATGTAACAAATAATTTACTTTAAACACAGCTGTTCATAATGTCACACCCACTCTCAGGTTCTTGAAGTTTCTAACTTGAGATTGAGAGGAAGTGATACAAAACAGTATCCTCATATTATATTACACTGCTTCAGTTTCCATAATGTTGCCAACTAAACATATTATCTGAAAGTGAAAATAAATATTTGCTTAAGTTAGAAACATCTTAAAAATCAAAGAAAAAAACATATATTCCACTAAAAAATGAGATTTGGAATTTAAACAATTAAAACACTGTATCCTGCCCCTTTCTTAAATATTTGGTCTTTCTCCAGAGCAACAGATGCATTTCTTCTCCAGTTTAGTCATTTGGAGGAAAAAAGGAACTTGAAAATGGTTAAAAAGCAGAAGGGAAGCACAGTGATTAAGTGTGGATAAATGGATCCCTCGGTGTTGATGATGTAGGCATTTGGAAATCAACCCAGTGATTTCTGAAAAGTACTTTCAGAGAACTACTACATAAACCTAGGAAGAGACTACTACATAAACCTAGGAGGAATACTTATGCTTTAAGAGTCTAAAACATTTGTAATTTTAATCCATTCTACTTCACAAATTCATCATTGAGCTTTCAAAGTATCTTTAAAAGCAGTAATGATCTACAGGGCAATAAACAAGATTTTTCCTTTATACAAGCAAATGTCCCCTACAAAAGGGCAACTTCCATGTAGTCTTTAGAGCCCTTCTGTAAAATAATCCTTATAACCAAAGAGACAATTTTGGGTGGTGGCAGGTTTTGTTCCCTGCAGTACTCTGTAGACATTTACTATGTCTATGAATCTTTCCAATAAAATCTTATAAAACTCATCAAAACTAAACTCTGCATACCATTCTCACACTAACCACTAAACACAACCACTTTCTCTTATTTCTTCTCTCAGATTCAGTCCAAATATTCCTTATCCTGCAGATTATTCTAAATGCTGCTTTATTATTGTATTCGCAAAGCTTTACTGATCTCTTCTTTACTGGCCTTTCTCCTGGTTCCACCTGCTTCCAAATTCTCCTTTAAGTCTCCAAAACATTAAAGGGGATTAAATGAGATGATAGGAAAGCACATTTTAAATTATAAGGTATAAAGTATGCCCTCACTTTATTTTTTATTATTGATTCTCATCTTGTTGCTTCATTCCTTCTCTTCACAACATCTCAACTTCCACCTCTACTTAGAATAATTTCTTCCAAATTCGTTAGAACTAAAAGACACTGCTAGGCATTTACTAGAATTTAATAAACATTCAATATATGATTTCCAGAAAACTCCTAGTCTCTCATCAGGGTATATATTCCTCTTATATCTCCAAATCTTACATGGAAAATACAGAATTGTATTACTCTGACTAAAAAGATTTAAAGAACCTAATCAGCTTTAACTTCTGGTTTTATGAAATAAATTGTGGAGGCTGAGAAATTTTAAACTGTCTTAACCAAAACCACACAGATAGTTGATAACAGAACTGGGATCAGATTCCAGGTCTTTAAGTCTCTTGACATTTGTGTGCTGATGACGATTCTTTTTTTTTTCCTGTCTTGTGCTCCTTTTTTCTCCTTAATACTTAGGGGTAAGGGTGAATGGATTATTTCTAGTTTTAAAATTAGCACAGATTTACTAGCATACTAGTTAAATAAGACATGAACATAAAATACTGACTTCCAAGTAAAGTATCATGATTTGTTCACATGCTCTCACTCAACACCAAATGTAATTGTGTCAAAACTCAAATTAAAAAAAAAACAACCCAAATTTCATTTACTGAAGTTTTAAGCTTAAATTCAATTTAGTCCTACATTAACCTGTGAAGTCTTAATGACAATAGAGCCCATTTTCTTCTTCATGAATTTCCATAACACTGCACCCCATGTTGGTAATCAAATATCAAAATCCTTAGTTTTAATTATCAATAAGCTTTCTGGTGATATTAATATTAGAATGTTTCTATCAAAATACATAATAATTAGTTGAAGTCTTTTTTTAACCTTAAACAATGCTTTTCTCAGCTATATGTCTGTTTTTTAAAAAATGCATGCTATTGGAAAACTGGCATATGCACAGCCATGAGCAAATAAATACAAGGAACCTCAGGTCAATTTATAGTATCAGCTACAATGATGAAACATATTTTGAGCATCTTAAAAGAGTGGTTAGTAACTACAAAAATGTTTTTCTTAGATTATATGTTAGTATATACACACCTTTGTCTGACTGGCTCATAATCAGAAAGTAGTAAAATTCTTCAGACTAATTAAAACAGTCTAATTGAGACTGTGCTAGTATACAGAGGAGTGGGGGAAATGGAGAGCTGTATATCAAGAGAACAAACTTTCAACTATAAAATGAATGCGTTGTGGAGACCTAATATACAATATTGTGACAGTGGTTAAAAATAATACATTGTATACCTGAAATATGCTGAGAGTAAACCTTAAATGCTCCCAACACATGCACAAAAAAATGGGTAACTATGAGAGGTGATGAGTATGTTAATTAACATGGTGGTGGTTAATTTCATGATGCATACCTACATCAACACACCATGTTGCATAATTTAAATACATTTTATTTGTCAATCACACTTTAATAAAGCTGGAAGAAAAAAAAAGACTGCTGTTGAATACGGTAGCCACTAGCACACAGGTGAGCTCTGTAATGAATATAAAAAAAAACAAAAACACAGGAATTTTATTTCAAAGACAGTATGAAAAAAATATAAAATAACTAATTTCACTAGTTCTTTCGTGAAATAATATTTTAAACACTGATTTTTTGCTTTTCTATAATGTGGGTACTAGAAAATTGAATTACAATATATACATATATGCACATAAAATTTTTCAATTCTTTTAATGTGTATACACACACATATTTGGGGGGGGGAACACACTAAACTAGACAATGAAAGAAATAAAGAGCACAAAAACAAGAAAAACAAAAGGGAAAACCTCCCATCCCCCTGACCCTAAAGTAGTCCACAATCTTTACTTTGTGGTCAAAAAAGCTTCCCAATCATTGGGTTCTTTAATAACCTGACTTACAGGTTACTACTTCTGAACAAGAATTACAGGCATAGCTAAATAAACAGTACACAGAATTTTCACTGTTGATATACAATAAATCTAAATAGTCAGGAACAGGAAAAAAGATTATACTTTACTTCTCAATGGGAGAGCTTCCGTCTTATTCAAAAAGAAACTATTTCTTGAGAATCTTTGCCCCAAGCAGCTGTTCTTTCCTCTTAAGGACCCAAAAATTCCCATCTGTTTTTCTCTTTCATGATGGTTGATAAGAAATGTGGTCAAATATAAAGGTGCCCTTAAGAAAAAAAATACACTAAACAAGCAATATTCCCTATTATTATGGCTCTGAGGCATCTTGTGAAGATTTGTAAAGGGTCACAACAGGTTTAAATTAACCCCATGGAAAGAATCTGGCATTTTAAAAGGATCTGATGACTCAAAACATTCTTTCAGACTCTCCCAGCCTCTTCACTGGAAATGCACTCAGGACAGTCATACCAGTTAATCTTCTTTTATGCTAGTCCAGGTCAAGTACAAACTTGAAAGGCACAATTAGAGTAACTACTGAGGTTCTAATTTATCAAGTATCTTGTTTAAGTTTTGGGGGGAGTCTTTTGTCTGGGTGAATGTTTTGTTGTTTGTTCAACTGTTTTTTGGAGAAAGTGTGTTTGTTTTATTTCTGCATTTCAGTAGAAAGGTAGTAAATAGCAAAATAATGAGAGTCAATTCTTCCACAACAGAAATTATCACAATCCTTACTGTACTCAGATATTGAGTCTTTATACCAGATTTAGTTTGTCAAACTTACCTTGTCTGTTCCTATACCTCTGACCAAACATGAGAAAAGCTGTAAGTTCCAACAAGTCTCCAAGGGTCATCACCCATCCCTGTCAGTCACTCCACTATCCTGATATACTAATGATCAGCCTAGAATGTGGTTCCAAAAAATGGAGTATGATTGGTTTAAGTAAAGGAATGAGACAGCTATAAGATAGAACACTCTAACTTCTTTTGTAGAACCAGTATGTTAGCCTCAGCATTACTGATGTTCTGGGCAAATATTCTACTGTGGGCAGATGTTCTGTAAATAGCAGTACCCACTAGATGCCAGTAGTAATCTCTTCCCACTCCATTCCACCTGCCAAGTATGATAAGCAGGAAGGTCTAAAACATTAATAAATGGTCTTGAGGGATAAGATCAAAAAATTTATGTTCAAAGTTAAGAATTACTGGTATTCACAGCAAAAGCACCTAAACAAAGTTGCCGCTACAGTCAAATCAAAAGCAGCTTCTCCTCTGCATTCAGGGCAAGAAGTTGTACACAACTTCTTGGCTTTGCACACACAGTAAGAAGTATTTCAGATAAATTTTCTGTAACTATCAAACATGAACGATAACAATATAATGAATTACTCCAAGGGTATGAACAAGCTGAGTTTCAAATAATACAACATTCTTCAGTGACAGTGAAAATGAAGTTTCCTGTCTCAGTAAGGAATTTAGTTGGTAAATATTTTCTCTTATCAGCTTAAGCAGGAAAGATTCAACATTTCAGACAACATGATGACCCAAATCTTAAACTAGAATTGTTATTTTAACAATACATAGTTTTAAAATAAAAATAAGATACAATTTTCTGAACCATAGCAAAAATTAACAGGAATCAGAAGAACATTCAGACACTGTGAAAAAGACACTGGGTACACTGGTATACCCAGATGCCCTTACTAAGAATGCAATTTGTTACTTGCAAAACTGCTTGACAATATCTACAAAACTTATGTATTTTTTTACTCAGAATTTCACTTCTAGAAATCCGCTCTACATTGATATACTCATCTACATACAAGAAGAAATACGTATTAAACAGTTCTTATGTACAAGAAGAAATATGTATTAAACAGTTCCCACATACTATTTACAACTGTAACAAATTGTAAATACCTCAAGTGTTATCATAATAAATTTAAACAAATTATTATATATGCACACCTTGGGGGAGAGAGAGTATGTAGTCATTAAAAATACATATATATGAGACAAACTAGTAAATGAGAAATAAATGTTCAAAGAAAATATATATTGGGAGAGAAAATATGTTCATGTTCCCATTTTTGTAAAAAATAAGCATGTATATATATAGCATGTATATATATAGATGTATATATAAAGTATAAAAGAATATGAACCAATTTGCTTTCATTTTTTTTACAAGAATGTGGCTTTTTAAGCCAGTAATAATTTTAAAAACACAAAAATAAAATGAGAATTGAAGCCAGGCTTGGTGGCACACACTTATAGTCCAAGTGCTGGGAGATAAGAGGACAGGGATCAGTTGAGTTCATGGGTTTGAGACTACCCAGGACAATAGAGCAGGACCTCATTTTCGAAAAAGCAGCCAGGCACGGTGGAGGGCACCTGTAATCCCAGCTACCTGGGAGGCTGAGGCTGGGGATTGCTTGAGTTCACAGGATAGGGACTATCCCAGGCAACATAGCAAGACCTAGTCTCAAAAAATAAATAAATAAAATAAAATAAAATGAGTCTTCAGTTGTCAAATTTAAGATGTAAAAATTCTTTCATGAATGTTACATCTACAAATATTACATCCATAAATCAAGCTTGATATCTATCTCCAACACGGAAATATACTGGTGGCCACCATTTGTCCATCAACATTCTGACATTGCTCATGCTTCAAGAAGCAAACTAAATAAGTCTTATTCCGACAAGATGGGGCACGATCAGGGTGGTATGGCCATAGATGAAATAAGGCTTAATTCCAACTGTCAAGCCACCTTCAAAAAGGTAGGTAACTTCAATAAGCTCTACCCTGTTGAACCAATTAACATATGCTAAAAAAAGTGTTAAGTTAGTAAAGTATTTTTCATGAGTGTTCATTTTTTTTTTTTAATTTAGCAGATTCTGATCATACCCAGTCAGGTGTAAATGACTAATTTTCCTCTTCAATTTATGTATCTAAATGGTAGAACTTACTGATGTAGCTTTTCCTGTTATTTAAATCTTCAACGAATAACCAAAAAACCCAAACATTTGAAAAACTGACAGAATTGACAATAAAAATTCGTATCAATTCTAGGTTTAAAATAACTATTTTTTTCTGAAAACAGTTAAAAAGTAGTTTTCTAAGAAATGTTTCTGGTTCTATATGTTCTAAATGTTTCTGGTTAAAATAAACAAAAAGACACACTTCAAACTAAAATGTCAGGCAGTCACCATAACAGAGGTGGCCTTTAAAATACTCTAGCACCCCTCCCCTATGGCCAGCTCTAGCCAGTTAATTACTTTTAAATGGAACATTTTAAATTGCTAAAAATAAAAATATCTATTTCTTCCTACTTAAAGTTTTCCCATTTTTTCTATGACATCTTAACCTTTACTAAAGCAGTCATCAAAAATATACAATGCCCAGTTGATACCACTTCTAAGCATCTTACATAGACAGACGTAATTGTGAGTTGAAAGAACTGTGTGATAAAAAGAACCACAAAGGTCTTTATTAGATTAAAATCCTGGATCAAAAACTGAGTCCATGGGATTTCACAAAACATGGCTCCACATCAAAAGGTGTTTATTGACAAACACTATTTCAGGATAAATCACTCCCCTTCTCCCACCAAGTTAAACTAAGAATATACAGTGTAATAGGATATAACACATAAACGGCTCAAAAATACCCAGACTGGAATGGTAAGTCAATGACTATTGCAAGCTGTCACAGAACACTACTTACTTCTTTTGTGGCTAGGAGGGGAAAAAAACCTCTCATGTTAGTGACAAGTGACACCACCTAGTATCACACTTGCACATTATAAGTATTTCCTTTCCCACAAACATGAATAAAACTTATTAGAAGATAATGCATTTTTTATGAACTTTTGGCAATAATTTAGTTTCTTTACTATAAATCTTATTTTAAGCACAGTAGCAATTGAGGGAAAAAAAAACTAAACATCTTATCAGAAGTGAAATTAATAATACTTCGTCCTGATAAGTTAGATCACTTTTTTTAGTTAGGATCAGCCAAATAAGACTTTGATTATCTGTAGCCTTCACTTGAGACCCAATGTCCCAAATCCATCAAAGATAATGTGGTTCTTATTAACATTTCATAAATTCCTTAAACTTTACTTAAAACAGACAATACTTAATAGATACATGCTCTTAAACAAATGTGTATTATAAACAACTCTGAAAAGGATGGTTTCAAAGTTTTATGTATATGAACCTTTGGTAGGTTTATAAGTGTTCTTGGATGTTTACATACTAGTGATTGCAACGCTGATATCAAAGAAAATACAACGATAAAAGATTTTGTGAATTTTGCGAATTGAAAATAAATCTGAATTTTATTAATCACATCTGAAAAAAACAACATTTACCCCCAAGGCTTAGTATTTATTTAGCCTTCAGTTCAAGGGTTCAAATAGATGACAGAAGCCTTAGGAGAAATTCATATACTTCCTCCAAGTTTTGGAGCCCTCCTTTGGAAACCACTGGCAGAGAACCAGAAATATAAAGCTGCCTAGTTACAAACAAAATAGCACTTTAAAGTAAATATTTGAAATCTTAACTAAAAATTTATTGTGTGTCAGATACCAATACAATTTTCCCCTATAAAACTACAATTCCAAATTTAAAATAAAAATAGTCACAAAAATCATTTATATACAAGTACTTCATAGGCAATTTTTAAAAAATGCAATTACTCATAAAAAGGTCTCAGGACACACTCAAACAAAGAGCATGCTAGATTCGTTTCCACAACCAAAGAGGAAAGGTTGATGAGCTCCAATGCTCAGAATACCTGCAATTAAAACAATAAGGTCTGAAGGTAACAGGTCAGAGTTGCCTGCAAAAGAGATAAATACAAGTGGCAGAAAAGCAAAAACATATCATAAAATAGGCAACAATCTGTAAAATTAGAAGAGCAGGGCAACAGCGATAAGAATGGGGAAAAGAGCAGAGAAAACACAAATTTACAGATTTCTCTTCCATATCCATTCCCCTATGAACGCACACAAAAATGACCGATGTTTGGTAGTATCTTGACTACTGTTATAAAAATAAACCAAATCATATGTGCTCTGGCTAAGCCAAAAGAGACCATCCGCTCTAGTTCCACTGTCTCATTTTTCACATGAGCAAACTGTAGCCCAAGAAATATAGGGGATATTCCAGATCATTCAGCTGTCTAGCAGCAAGCCTTAGGTCCCTGTAGTATCTAGCCCAGGTTCTCCATGTTTTATATTTCACAAACTCTCTCAGATGTCCTAATCTAAATGATTCATATTTATATTGAAAATTATTTTGACAACTATTTTAAACAGATATTTCTCATACTTCATTTAAATATCCTACAGATCACTTAACCTGAGTCTCACAGTTTTCCTATCTATGGTTGTGCATGGTGAATATGCTTTGGGCACTGTGAAATTTTCTTATAAGAATGTATCTCTCTTCTTTGATCTCGGTAATCTAGGAAAAGTAAATAGATTTTTAAAAATTAGTTTTAAATGCAACTTTTCAAGAAAGAAACTTATTTTAAAGAAAGTATAACTTGGTTTCAGAAACCAATGACCTAGATTTACTTTAACTAAATCAGATGGGTACATCATTTCTCATTCAAATAAATACGACGCCAAGGTGCCAAATGAAGATGCATAATTACATGGCCAAATGTTGCAGGTTTTTTTTTTTTCCACTAAGGTTTTGTTACAGGAAATAATTTAAAATCACTACATTCTAAACTCAGGCTTGAGGACACAATACTAACACTAACCTGAAGAACTTATATATACTTAGAAGGAGAGCTATAACAATGCAGAATCAATAAATATGAAAAACTACAAAATGATTCATTTACATCTTAGATTTCATTGTAAGATATAAGGGCTGGATGGAGGAACAGAGAAAGTGGTAAGTAATTACTAAAAGGTATGGGCTTCCCTTTTGCAGTGATAAAAATACTTCAAAATTAGACTGATCACATGCTTCAAATGAGTGAACTGCATGATATAGGAATTATGCCTCAACAAAGTTTATTTTCAAAAAGAGAGTGATAATATATATTCAGAACCGAACCATTCTCAGTAGTTAAAAAAAAAATGGAGATGATACTTCTGCACATTGCGTATCAGGGGAAGTACTTTGCCTGCTAAATTTTTTTTTTTTTTTTTGAGACTAGGCAAGTTATGTTGCCTGGGGTAGTCCCAATCCCATGAACTCAAGTGATTCCCAGTCTCAGCCCCCCAGGTGCTGGGATTACAGGCACCCACCACCACGGCCAACTGCTTTTTCAAGACCAGGTCTTCGTATGCTGCCCGAGGTAGTCTTGAACCCTCAACTCAAGTGATGCCTTGCTTCTTGCCTCCCAGCGCTTGTTTTACAGGCACACTCCACCACACCTGGCTAATTTATTTTTCTAATGGGACCATCAACAAAGGATAAAGAAGGGGCTGCTGGTGTTTGAGCAAGAGATGCTGACCCTGCTTTTGAGCACCCTTACTTCCTTATCTAAGCAATGAATGTGCTAATACTCATCCTCCTCACTCCCTCACTTGTCATGAGAACCAATTAAAAAGTGAACTGGAGAAAGAGATTCAGAAAAACAACAGGGATGACTAGTGGCCAGAGAGATAAACCCAAAGCAAAGACAAAAAAATGAATTTACTCAACAGAGGGTCAGGAACCCTACTCCACTGAAATTAAGAGAGAAAATGTACATTAGGATGAGAGGGAGCAGAAAGCTCAGGACAATTCATACCTGTTCCTTGACAAAGGAAGCATATTTATAGTAGGACAAGGAGAGGAAGTAGGAAATGAAATGAGGTAAAATGGGAGGCTAAGAAGTGGTTATCTCATTTAGCCATTGATCTTTGCTGATTAAATTTATTCCCATTTTAAAAACTCTCTGTGACTTAATGGGTGTAGAGACTTGTTATGGGTCACATATAGTTAGAAAGCAGCCTATCTTGAAGGCCTGTTCTCTTCCATTGCACTATACTCCTCTATGAATAAACGAAATCTTTCTATTGGCATAGTTGGCAGATATGTGAATTCTTTCTGCCTAGAAGATGGGGGAGGGCAAGAAAGACGCCAGAGATGTGCACACATTATGCCATGAATCATCATTCTCCAAAGTGCAGAGAAGCTTGAACATGAACATGTTCCTTCCTCAAACTACAAGCAAAAAATGTTCTGGCTTAGATGCCTTTTAGGAGACCAAGGTGCCCCTCCCCATACCACAGGAGAGGAGAGGAGGGCCAAGAACTGGGGGCATCGGCCCCACAGCAGGGCTGCAAAGTGAGACAGAGGAAATGGTCTACAATGGCCACTCACGGATGCCTGTATCCACAGAGAAACTTCTTCACCAACACTGACAGGGGATGAGACCCCTATATCTGATGCCAGAACCATAAGATAAAGCAGCAAAACAACAGAGATGGGATTGGAGAAGTCAGCCTCCAATGAGAAAGCATGGGCAGACCACAAATAGATACAGACTGGCCGCCCAATGCAATCTTAAGACTGAAAACCTACCAGAAAGATTCACCTAGGTCCAACAACACAGTCCCTCACCCAGTGAAAGAACACTGTCACAGGAAAGAAAGAGAATAATGGACTCAGCACAGACTAGTAAACAACAAAGAATGGGGTTTGAGAGAATGGCAGGGGCACCAGCGGGAGGAGGGAGGGAGAGGTATCCCAAGAACCATTTACCAAAGTTGTGATTTATTTGTTTGTGATTTTGCATGTATATATGTGTATTTGTATATATGTTGCACTGTTGTGTGCCCCGGGGTTTTCCCACTCCGACATCTGTTAACCATCCTGAGGTTGTGATTTAAAGTAAATAAACAACCAAAATAAAAAAAGGAAAGAAAAAAGAAAAAATGTTCTGGCTTAGTTTTCAATATTTAAGGGAGAAAATGACAATGGTTCCCAAAATGGGTACTCAAACTACTGAAGTAGAAGCATAAACTACATAATATTTAGCAGCACTATTTTGACCAGAGCCAGGCATGGTTGCTCGTGCCTGTAAGCATCAGCCTATGAAGCAGCAGGGGCTAGGGATCGCGGTTTGAGTCCCGCCTGGGGCCCATAGCGAGACCTAGATCCAAAAAAATAGCTGGGCGTGGTGGCGCGCGCCTGTAATCCCAGATACCTGGGAAGCTGAGGCTGGGGATTGCTTGAGTCCATGGTAACCTGGGCAATGAGAGTCTGCGGTTCCATGGGCAAAAATAGCGAGACCTAGTCTCAAAAAAAAAAGTAGTTGACCAGAAGCTAATTGAGTATGTCAATTGTTTGATTTGAATTAATAAAAAGGCAAATTGACACAAATTACTCATAGTGATGGACAGGATAGAATTAGACCTTCCAAAACCATTTTTTCTGGTCTATTTCAAGAACTATTTTCAAGATCATATGTCAATATAAAGATAGCCATGATCATCACTACCACCTGCTAAAAAACTTCAATAATACACAACAAAATATCTGAAATTATAATCATCTGTGGAGTCAAGAATGAGGTAGTTTTTATGCACTCCTGTAATGTTCACCTGTATCTTCTACAGTAATGCATGTAAAACTTTGACTATGAGAAAATATTCTTTTTTTAGAAAAAAAAAAATCAAAAACACACTCAACTATTCACATATGAAAAATGTTTTTGTTTTTATGAGATTTCATAAAACTTAATTCAAGCTTTCTAACCTGGAATTTTTATATCAAAATCCCCTGTAGCAACTCTATATTCTGTAAGATAATACTCAATCAAAAATATTTTAATGGTTATTAAAATGTCACATAATAAATTACAATGGAAATGAAGCACTAATAGAGGAAAGATCTCTAAAAATTAAAAAAGAACATTTATCAAATTTAAGATTCTCTGGTTACCTTAAATCATTTCTACTAATACATGGATAAAGTAGTACCACTTTATTTCTCAATTTTTTAAAAAAAGAAGAAACAGGTGAAGATAGTTACTGAATGCTATGGAGAACACCAAATTCTAGGATTATTCCTACTTTCAAAACACTTAAAAATGGACTACTTTTTACATTAAATGAGAGCTAGCAAACAGTATTACACAGCACACAGTCTGTGACCCAATACCTTGGAGCCCTGAAAAAGATATCAGCAAGGCAGGCCAACCTATGGGAACATCCAATGACATTATAGATCATTAAATCAAGAATTACACATTCACTACACACAAAAGCCAACTAGGGAAAGTCTGTGAGGAAAACCAGCTCAATGAAAATAAGGTAACAGCACAACTATGGAAATAACAAATGACCCTTGTCCAAAATTCAAATGAGAGAAATGGGAACGACTTGTCAGCTATAAAGTAATGAATGAGTTCACCAGCTCCAGCCAATAGTTAACATGGAAGAATACTGGGCTCGTTTGTTAGAAAGCCAGATTTTCATGAGTAGGTTCTAATACTTAAATGCTGGTGATTTTTTGAATTACTATATATAGAGAGGACTTGGGAGGAAGAAATCACCTGGGTGGAAAACTAGAGAGACATAGTTTCTCAAGTAACCCACTTCTTGAGCATCTTTTTTTTTTAGACTAGGTCTCGCTATTTTTACCCGTGGAACCGCAAACTCATGTTGCCCGGGGTACCACAGACTGAAGCAATCCCCAGCCTCAGCTTCCCAGGTAGCTGGGACTACGGGCTCACACCACCACGCCCAGCTTATTTTTTTGGAACTAGGTCTCACTACGTGCCGTGAGCAGGACTCGAACCACGATCCCTAGCCCCAGCCGCTTCATAAGCTGAAGCTTACAGGCACGAGCCACAGTGCCCAACTTTTGAGCAGGGTCTTAGAGAGAAGATGCTTCTCCATCTCAGGAGCAATGAACACAGTCAAGGCACTGAGGCCATTGAAAAACAAGGTCCAGGGCAACAAGCCAGGACAGGCCAACTGGCCTGCATAGGGAAAAGACTAAGAAAAAAAGTTTGAAATGAACACTGTGACGTTTCCAGATCAATGTCCTTCCATCTTTGATTCACAGCATCTGAACCACGTGGCCTCCCTATTCCTAGGCACCATCTACTTATCAGAACCAAAAGGGAGTACAGATGAGAATGGACAACTCAAACCAATTCCTCAGTTTAGTTTGAAAACAGAACAAGAAGGGAATTATCAAGAAAAGGCAAAACTCAGATGACTTTTTTTTTTTTTTGAGACCAGGTCTCGCTATGTTGCCAAGGACAAGTCCTGATCCCACTGACTCAAGCGATCCCCAGCCTCAGCCTCCCAGGTAACTGGGATTACAGGCACCCACCATGGCACCCACCATGGCTGCTTTTCCAAGACTGGGTCTCACAATGTTGCCCAGGGTCAACTCAAGTGATCTCTGGCCTCTTCGCCTCCCAGGACTTCAATTACAGATGCACGCCAACATGCCTGGCTATCAGATCACACTTTCAATTTTGAAATGAAGAGTTATTTTAAAAGATAATCTGTTTTAATATTCCCTCTATTAGATCCTTCCCCAAAAAAGCATTTTGATTTATTATGTATTTTAATGAGTTTCACATCTGAAAAGCACATAAGAGTCTTTCTGCTCTTAGGTAGACTGAAACTGTGAGAATAGTATGAAGATTCAAAAGACCTTATTAAAAAGGTTTAGATAGCAGAATGTGAGTGAAACCATTCAGGAAAAAACCCAATCAACTCTAACAAAATTCTGCTTTACTAAGTAGGGCAGAGTCTTGATTTTAAAAGCAAAAAAAAACAAACAAACAAACAAACAAAAACCTCTTGAAGTTCTAAGTATACAGTACTGAAATCATGTGTCAGTGTTCTGTGTCTGAAATTTGAATATGTTGGTCCATTATTCAGAAATGAAAACCAATTTAAAGAGTTAAGAAGTACAAGAAATTCTGAGTAATTCTCCACATTACCTTCAGATTTTTTTTTCAAATGAAAAATCAGTCAAAGGCAGTTAACTCCTCCCATATGATCCGAGTAGCCACTTGGAAGGCCTGCATTTATCTTCTAGATTATAAACTTGTACATTCTAATTTCACTAAACCACCCTCATGTTTCTTTGGCATACAGTCTTTCTTAGCAATCAAAAGAAACCTATTCAAGAAGTTAATCAAGTATTTCTTGAGAACTATTTATTTGGTGTATTAAGATGATTGATGGAATGAACAAAACAGCTTAAGTCTATTAGAGACCAGGAAACCAACACCCAGGAAACTTTACTCACATTTTATCCCCAGAGGATAACATAAAATATGTATTCAATAAACAGTGCTAAGTAAATTTTGTTTACTCATCTTCATCACTTCAACATCTAGAAAGTTCCTCATATAATGTTTGCTAAGTGAATGAATGATATTGTGCAGTACGTATGTGTCTTGCATGACTGAGGTTAAAAAAATAGAGATCACTGAGGACTCTGAGGACTAAAGTAACAAAAACAAAAAACAAAACAGTGTGTCATGTGGAAAATAAAGTTTTAAACCATGAAGGCTTAGAGCTGGAAGAAATCTTACAGCATCAGTATGGTCTTGTAATCTGGTAAGTCCCAAGGAAGTTACCAGAGATACCAAAAGGAGCTTTATTGCTCTATAGTCAAGACTGTTAAACTTAGAGTACCTACTTTAAAACTGAGGAACTCCACAACCTCATGGGTACTATAGAATAGTAACAACCACCTGCTCACATGCTGATCCCTTGACCATTTGCTCTGCTCTCCACACTTCCTTCCCCACACTCAGAACAAGAGAGGCCTGTTCATGAAGTCAGCCTGTCTCCAAAGTCTTTTCAAGTTTGAACTGCTAGCTGAAAAATATCTTTTTCTGAGGATTTAACTCTTCACATCCTTCACATACAACATTCTACAACCTTAAGCTAAATTAGCTCATGAAAATTGAGAGCCAACAACCTAGACCAGATACATCCCAGATATACCTTACATACATACCAGACACACTTTATAAAGCTCCCCAAAGAAATTCATCAATTTACAGGCAACACTGACTATCCACCTTACACTACTTCACATGCCAGAAACCAGTAGCTGGGAACATAGTGAATGGATGTAGTACCAAATATTACATAGCAGGAGAAAGATACTACAAGTAAACAATAATACAAAACAGTATGGGGGGTATTATAAAAGACAGGAAAAACTATATACTCTAGGAATCCAAAAGAAGATTCTTTGTATAAAAAGCCTCAACAAGACTTTCAAGAAAAGGTGGTGCTTCTTTCAATCAGTTAATAAGTAGTTACAGGGCATCCTATGCGCATCAGGCAGTGCACGGACATAACAAGGAACACACAACCTAGAGCCTCAAAGACTAAATAGAAAGCTTACTATATAGAGAAAAGTGAGGGACACAGAAGATTCTTGGTCAAAAAAAGGCACATTCAAAGTCATGAAGTAGGAAAATGGATGACAGATTTAGAGGCAGGTGATTTTATTCAGTATAGGTTTAGACACTGATAGGTTTTTCAGCATGTCTAGAGAGGAGATGCTGAGGAAATAGAGCAGGCCAGTTTGTGAGAGAGTTTAAATGTCAAATTCAAGTGCTTAGGTCTTACCCTTTATGTACAATAGGGAGTCAGTGGATGACTGTAACAAGGGAAAGACCAGGACTAGCCTGGAATTTTTAGGGAAAGATTTTTTCATCAGAGGATAGACAGGTATTGGGGGTAGGGGGAGACAGGCTTTGTCCACCAGTTTATTACTGGCAAAAGTGACTAAAACCTAGGTTCCCTGGATCTAAGCCCAACATTCTACAGAATAACTAGGGGTTGAAAAGTACAAGCAATATATAAATCAACAAACAAAGAAATGTGATTTCATCAAGTTCGAAAAGTATGCGGCTTCAAAGGACCATACCAAGAAAAAGACAAATCACTGAATGGGAGGAAATAGTTACAAATCACTTAACTGATAAGAAACTTGTACTAAGAACAGAAAAAGAATCATAACAAAAGACAAGGCAAAAACAGGCAAACGATTTGAACAGACACTTCTCCAAAGATACAGAAATGGATGGAGTTGGAGGGGATTATCCTAAGAGAAATGAGTCAGAAGGAGAAAAACAAAGAACAGATTGTGTCACTATATGGAATTTAGAGAACTCAATCTAAGGTTCAGATAAAACTAAATTAAAATAAAGCTGGACTTATTGTTGTGGGTGTGTTGGGGGTGTGGTATATTAACAACACCTGAGGAAGGAGACCCTATACTTCTACTATACGAAACAATGATGGAAACCAATGCAACCTCAATGTGAAAAAATGACAATTTTTAAAAAGATAAAGAAATGGTCAATAAAGGACATAAAAAAAATTCATGAGTCATCAGGAAAATGTAAATCACATCCAGTAGAATGACAATAATCAAAAATGGTAAAAAAAAAAGAAAGTATGTGTTGGAATTGTTGGAATGAATGTAGAAAAACTGGATCTCATATACATTGCTATTGCTAGTGGGAATGCAAAACGGTGCAGCCACATTCAAAAACAGCTTGACAATCCCTTAGACACTAAGAGTTCCCATATGATGCAGCAACTCCAATCTTAAAGTATTTACCCAAGAAAAATCAGAACATGTTCACACAAAAACAAAGCAATACAAATCCTAAGAGTCATAAAGTGGAAATACCTCAAATGTTCATAAACTGATGAATAAACAAAGTGTGATATAAATGGAACATATGTCACCACATGTATGAAAGCATTATGCCAAGTAAAAACAGCCACAAAGAGTCACATATTGTGTGATTCCATATATATAAAGTATCCATAACAGTCAAATCTATAAAGCAGAGAGTAGATTAGCAGTTGGCTAGGGTCAGGAGTGACAAAGGTAGGGGTAAGGGATTGAGGAATGACCAACATTTGTTTCTTTTAGAAGAAACAAAAATGTTCTAAAATTAGACAGTGGCGATAGCTGTACACCTTTCTGAATATTCCAAACACTAAAGAGAACTTTACAAATGGGAGAATTATGTGGTATGTAAATTATAGCTCAATAAAACTGTTTAAATAGAATGCAGGAAGAGAGGTTGGGTAAAAGCCATGGGAAGAGAAAAAAAAGATAAGAAGGCAGTGAGTAGTAAGGGTCTGTCAACAGGCTTTCAGAAACTCGCAGATATACCTGTCTTACAGGTATACATGGATGCCTTCAAGACCTGGAAGAAGAATAATGAGGAGTGCCATCTGCCTGCCTATCCACTGTGAGTGGAAAGCCTTTCTTAGTGGCCCCATTTTGGCAGTCCAAATACTCCACTTGTTAACTATCCAAAGGGGCAGCAAAAATACCTTCTAAAAGCGATAGGGTAAACATAGCACATCTCCATGGTACTATTAACTTTTTTTTTTTTTTTTGGAGACTAGGTCTCACTATTTTTGCCCGTGGAACCGCAGGCTCGCGTTGCCCGGGGTACCACAGACTAAAGCAATCCCCAGCCACAGCTTTCCAGGTAGCTGGGATTACAGGTGCGTGCCACCAAGCCCAGCAATTTTTTTGAAACTAGGTCTCGCTACAGGCCCTAGGTGGGACTCAAACCGCGATCCCTAGCCCCGGCCGCTTCATAGGCTGAAGCTTACAGG
This sequence comes from Uropsilus gracilis, assembly GCA_004024945.1. Lineage (NCBI taxonomy): Eukaryota > Metazoa > Chordata > Mammalia > Eulipotyphla > Talpidae > Uropsilus > Uropsilus gracilis. The sequence continues at coordinate 65,929 of PVHY01002539.1, forward strand.
CACGAGCCACTGTGCCCAGCCATGGTATTATTAACTAAAAACATTAGTTTTTGAACTTAAAAAAAAATTTTATTATGGGACACAAAAATCTTTGAATTTTCAAAGTGAAAAACAAGACTCTAGAAAAACTGCAGAATTTCAGGAAGGGTGAAATGTTCTCATGCTGGGGGCACTAGAGGAAATACTTGAACAGTATTACTCTAAAGCTCTGTCATACACCAACAGGAAGAAGTCTTCGTCTGAAGATCATTCCATTTGTAGAGACCTAGCTTGAGTTGCTCCTAATTGCCTTTGGAATCAAAGGCAAGTGCTCACTCAACTGATACCTGCAAGTTCTACCTTCCTTCCCCCCCCCACATGACACTCCTACACCCACCAATGCTCTCTTCCTGCCCCAACTGTTCTCTGTCCTCACTACCAGGTACTGCTTTGCCCTCAGCTAAATGCCTCACACTTCTCTCTTTGGCACTGCTATGCATAAGCTAAAGGCCATGCCCAGCCCTCACCAAATCATCCTGATCACCCACACCATTGGGTACAGTCCATGTGAAAGCTATAGCAACCTCTTTTCACTGCCTGTCACCCTCATCCTAGCCCGCTCACAAACTGCAAATTAGTATTCTCATAGGTGTCAACACCTCACCTAAGACTGTGCCATGGTGCCCACTTTAGATCTTGTGGTATTATCTTTTTCCTGGATCCTTGAAAAGTATATCTCCTCTAATAACAGCTTGTGAGATATATGATGTATCTTTTATAGTACTAAATCTTTCCCATATATAAATTCATATTCCCTTCAAAACAACCTAGGATCTTTAGCACCCTCTTTCTTATCACAAAGGAAACAGAACTATACAGTAAAAAACTTTTTTAAGATCAAATAATAAACTGCAAAAACGAAACTAAAACCCTAGCCAGTGCAGACTGAAGAGCATGTTCTTAACCCTGTCCTTTCCTGTTCCAAGAAGTCGGAGACCAGAACAGTCCCAGAATCCCTTCTGTATTTACCAGAACATTCCTCATTAACTTATTTAACACCTCCTTCCCCTTTGTTTTGGGACAAAAGTAAAAATGTATTTATCCACTTTCTGGGGTGTTCTTGAATGACCAGAAAGAAGCCAGACCAGGAAATCTCTTATCTCAGGAGCTCTTCTTTCACATTTCCACCTTAAACTTGAAGAAGGTAATTCTAACCAAGTGCAAGTCGATGTTAATCTGTATATTTTAGGCCCTTACTGATCATGAAAATGTAATATAAGTCAATATATTCTCTAAGTCAAAGGTTTCAAGAAAGTATTGATTATACAAATTCTTCATATTAGTCTCTAATTCCAAATCGAAGAACCTTTACACAGACTACTTAAATCCTAACCTTGTTTCCGTAGACCTATTGTGAATTGTAAATATTCCCATTGCTACTGTTTATATAGCTCATTATGTCTCAGATATATCTTAGTCTATCATATGTACTTTAATTTTAAAATAATATAACAATCATTTCGTAATTTGGAGATTCAAATATTCTGTGACAGAGATTCCACTAGTTGGTTCCCTTTTTTCCCATGCATTCCCAATTCATTTCATTACTCCTAGCCAGAGAGGTCTGACTAGGTTACAAACTTACTGACTTCATGTTTTAACACGTACCTGCAAATGAGAAATACCTATGGACTAATGGAATTCAAAGCCTAGGAAATAGCTACAGGAAAGTCGTCTGAGAGCCAAATTGCACCAGAAGGACCGCAACTGTGCCTGGGTTAGCTGAAGCTCAGAGAAAGCACTGAGTTACATGGGTCTGAAAAATGAAGCTGGGAAGTGAAGGAATTTCAAGTGTACATGATGACGGTATTAATACAACTACTATCCGAGCCTCCATGTCTGGTCTGGAGTTGTGTTCTGTGTGCCACCCTCAGGGAAAGCAGACTTGTATGTGTTTATGCATTTACATAAACTATCAACATATTACAGAATGATGGTATTTTTAAATCCATGACAATTGTAACTTTAAATTTTTTAAGGAGAAAAGAATGAGCACTTCATTAAATATTTTACCAGGACAGCTGAACGTCAGACAGGAGAAGAAATAGATTGCTTCTAGCTCAGCAATGAAAGGACACAGGCCTCACTGGCTCTGGGGAAGAGACACCACTGAGACCAGGTGATGAATTTCACTTAACTATCACTCCACTGAAGCATATGGAGCCTACTCCCTGTACCAGGCACTGTTCTAGACACTGAGGGTCTGGTCCCTTCATTGAATTTACATTTTAATAGAAGAAGACAAAATAAATATCTGGTGTTAATAAGTACTATGGAGCAAAATTAATAAGCCAGAGCCAGTCACGGTGGCTCATGCCTGTAAGCTTCAGCCTATGAAGTGGCTAGGGCTAGGGATCACAGTTCAAGTCCTGCTCAGGGCAACACAGTGAGACGTAGTCCCAAAAAATAGCTGTGCATGGTGGCACACACCTGTAACCCCAGCTACCTGGGAAGCTGAGGCTGGGGGTTGCTTGAGTCTGTGGCACCCCGGGCAGCATGAGCCTGCAGTTCCATAGGCAAAAATAGCAAGACCTAGTCTCAAAAAAAAAATAATAATAATAATAATAAGCCAGAGATCTAGTAGAAAAAGTAGTTATTTTGTGGTGGGATACCAGTGTACGCCTGTCTAAGAAGATGACATATAAACAAGGGCCTAAAGGTAGTAAAAACAGGGAGCTGTGCTGAATACCTGGAAGAGAAAACAGCAAATGTCCTGAATCAGGACCATGTTGTGTATCTGAGAAAACAGCAAGTATAGCTGGAACAGAGTTAAGAGGAAAGTGATATGAAATTAAAGTCAAAGGAAGGACCATATCATGTAAAATCTCACAGCCTCAATAGGAAAATTAAGTTTAGTTTGAATAACATGCGGAACCAATGAAAGGTTTTGAATATGATCTTACTGCTATCTGAAAAGTTTGCTCAGGCACCTGTATAAAATACAAGAAGCAGAGAACTTACTAGAAGGTAAAAGATGGTAGTGGTTTGAATTAGGAAGTAATAATCTAATCCATTAGACATCAGGATTCTAGAATTAAATTTTAGACATATTTCAAAGTGGAGACAGTATCTATTGAACCAAGAAGTGGAGTTCTCAGAATATCTATGGCAGAATGAAAAAATGGCCAGAAATATTAGTACTAATTAGCATTCTTTCTGGCCTACTAGTCACACCATGCTTTACAATTTTAGAACCCCTCACACAAAGAGATGGCGTTTTTTGCTACTCTTAGAATTTCAGCTGGTCTTATCACTTGCTTTGACAAACAGGATGACACAACGAAAATAATTTAAGGAGATGGCTGAAGAGGACTTGAGCATGCATGCTGGTCTGCTGGTGCCACTCTAGAGAACTCAACAACCCACCAAGCAGAAAAGTCCAAGTTAACCTGCTGGATGATGAGACTCAACCCAAATTCTCCTGAAGCTTTAGTCAATCAACAGTCATCTAACCATCAGATAAGCGAGACCCACAACCACCAGCTAACCAAACACACACACACATAAACACAGCAAAGACAGGACATTCACAGAGCTGAACCCAGCCCAACCTGCCAAGCTGCAGAATGGGAACTTAAATGAGTGGCTGCTAGCTTTGTTAGGCAGCAAAAGTTGATTCAGTATCTTTCACATCCCATGAAAGGAATTCAAAACCACTGTGGCTCTTGGTTTCTATTATGGCATTACACAATATCGAAATTTCAATGCCAGTGTACATTGATTCAGAATGGGCAGGATGTTGATGAGTTCATTAGAAAAAGAACAAAAGTCACCAAGTACTGTGCAACTCAATGAAGTATGATAAGCCAGCTAGAGAACTGAGCTCACTGTGCAAGAAAACCAACAAGTTAAGACTCTCAGAAAACAGCAGTATAAAAGATTTCACACCAAAAGAATTTATCCATTCAATATGTCACACACCATTTATGAAAATTACTAAGTACTTTACCCTCTACCTGAACATAAAAATTGCCTCTTCAAGGTTATCTTCAGAGATGAGCAATTAAAACACTTTGCTTATAGAAAAGAAACCAATTATACCAAAGAGATGACAAGTTGAACTTCTCTTCCTTGGCTAGATGGGTAAAGAGTAGACAAAGAACAACAGTATAACAGTGCAATCCCCTAGAAAGGGAAGGCTCCATGTTCCCTGCCCCATTTAAGGAACCTAAAGAAGGTCAGAGTTGAGCAGAGAGAGTCTAAAAAGGACTTGGGAGAAAAGGCTGTAGAAGACTTGGAAGAGGTACATGTAGCAAAGAGACATGTAAGAAGAAGCTGCACTAGCCTCTCAATCTTAAACTCACCCCAGGGACTTGGGGACATGGAGGAGACACTTAAAAGAAATGTGGTGAAAACTGGTGAGAAGGCTGGCAAGGGCAGCCTTTATATTGACTTGTATTTTTGATTTTGCGCTTTCCCTCCAGACTTGCCTGGCCCATTCTGCCCCACCAAACAGTGCTTTAGACTTCTGACAAGTTTTGGGGTCCCCGTGGCCCTACTTTGGGCCAACATGGCATGGCTGGGTATGGGTAACTTTGGAAGTTTCATTTGGAAAATGATGTTCTTTCTTCTCTTCTTTCAATTGCACATTAATTCAATCAAGTTCTTTTTCTATTGAAGGTCTTATGCACTTAGAGTATGTCTGTCTTTATGTGGTGGATAACAGAAAAGGCAGTTTTGAGGGTCCTCGGGTACCCCTAATTCTGCCCACTAACAGACTGATAAAGAAACCTACCTCAAATAATACTTTGATTATTAATTACTTTGAGTATAAGTATCTATGCCATATGACAGATCCCTGTGCATACTGTCTCACATTACAGCTGACTAGACAAAGACTTAATTTAATGATCACCAGTGTTCAATGGATCACCTTATCCCCCAGTAGTTTCTACATTAGTTTAGAAAACAGACACATGACTACTCATGTGTTTTTCAATTAAATTTATCATGTCAAGGTAGAAATTGGAAGCTTCCATTCTTATTCATCAAAGATAACTACTATTAGTTTCTTTGTATTCCCTTTTTGACTATTGCTCTTTTAAAATTTTATTTCTGAAACTGTCATTTTAAAACTTATATATGTGCAATTTATCCCTACCAACTAAATAAAGTCCTCCCTGTGTGTGTTGTGTTGTCCATTTTCAAACCTCTATAGAAATTTAACATTATTATTTACTATAAGCTGCATGGCTTGATTTCTGAAAGAGTTCATCAATTATCACCAGACTAAGCAGCAGCAAGTGACCCTACTTCACTTCAATTAAAAAAAAAAAAAAAAAGAAAAAAGAAAAGCTAAGTATTTAATGGCTTGGGGGAAATTATTAATGGTTTAGTACTGAAAGAGAAACTAGATATTAAACAAAAACACTCGCTAGAGTTTATGGGTTCAGTTTTATTTGATGTATAGAAATGAGTCTCAAGAAGAAAGGATATTCCTGCAGATAGATAAGATACCAAAGAGAATTTTCCAAGGTTCATAAACTGGTCTCTTTGGAAGAGACACTGTACCTCCTCCAAATACAAAGGATCCAGAAGTAGATTGAGTCTTATCAAATTAGGCATAGCAAGATGGAAAATCAAAAAAATGAGGTATCTAGTACCAAAAAAAAAAAAAAAATCCCCAAGGAACATAGAGATTTTCAAAAATAGAAGTAACAAAATGTGCTCTTCATATTACTTAAAAATGTAACCACCATATCAACACCTTACACCTGTTAATTACATTAACTCACGTAGGGCTAGAAACATGAATAAACTAAAAATCACTTTTTCCCGAAAATTAAAGTGTTATCCACTGTAGGGGATGGGAGGCAGAAGGTAAAAGGTGGAAGGCATCCTGCAACAGCATACAGATACTTCCCCTTTTAATTATTTTTGCTGAAGGATGGAATTAAAATAAGTTTTTTTTAATTTCCTGAATACATATCAAACAAAGACAGACTGGATAGAGAGAAAAGTCCATCAAAGAAAGAGAACTATAAGAGGACAGAGTAACTTTTATAGTATGTATCTTTCATTAATCATGATGAGCCAGAGCCAGTGCCTCTGAGCTGACATAAATCCTTATTAAAAAAAAAAAAAAAAAAAAAAAAAAAAACGGGGTCAAGGCCAGGCATGGTGGCGCGTGCCTGTAAGTAGCAGTCTAGGAAGCCACAGCCGGAACCAGAGACTACTCAGGGCAACATAATGAGACCTAGTTCCAAAAAAATAGCTGGGTGTGGTGGTGCGCGCCTGTAGTGCTACCTAGGAAGCTGAGGCTGAGGATCGTTTGAGTCTGTGGTACCCCGGGCAACATGAGCCTGCGATTCCATGGGCAAAAATAGTAAGACCTAGTCTCAAAAAAAAAAAAAAAAAAAAAAAAAAAAAAAAAAAAAAAAAAAAAAAAAAAAAAAAAAAAAAAAAAAAAAAAAAAAAAAAAAAAAAAAAAAAAAAAAAAAAAAAAAAAAAAAAAAAAAAGAGAGAGAAAAAGGAAAAAGAAAAAAGGAATGAGAGAAAGGCCTGGAATATCACAATCTGTCTCAGAGCTCAATTTTTCACTCATATATCCCCCACATATCCACCCAGAGGAAAAGCTACAAAGACAATGTTTTTCAGATGCTGGCCTCAAAGTCAGGGAAAAGTTTTCAAGATCAGTAACAAAGTGCCAAGAACTGCCAGCAATAATTCCTATGAACCAATAAATCTGATTCTAAGTCCACTGTGACAATAAACTGAGTTGGTTTTATTGTCAAGGCTTAACTAAAACTCACTTAATGTTTGTATACTATTTCCTCTCCTCAAAGCTGATCATATAAATTCCACCCCCAATAATGATCCCACTAAATTCTGTCATCTGAATGAGGACCATATATATTCATGCATTCATTCATCCATTTATTCACACAACAAACACTCTGTATCTTCAACATGCCAGAAACAGCCTGCTGTCAATCACAGTTGAAGAGGCTGAGGCTAAAACCAGAAAAGGACACGTGTGCCAAATCTGTAAAGCACTAGGTAATTACAGGTCTCTGGACAGAGATTGAGCTCTGTCCAAAGCAGCACCTTTTCCATTAACCAGAGGGGCCATCATCATAAACCTTCATCTTTAAAGCTCTGCTCTATTTGTTACACAATATGCAAAAATTCTCTTCATTAAAAAAAAATTAAGTATTTATAATATTTAATACCTTAATCAGAAAAGAAAAAGGAATGAATAAGAAGTGATGTTATGAGTCAGCACTGGTTTGCGTACATCAATAATTCCTTTTCTACTTGAAAGGGTGGTCAATTTGACAGGTATTCACTGAGCAGTGAAGAGGGAGGGGGGCATTACCCAATCACAAAAGGAAATGGTTCCTGACCCCAAGAATGGAAATATCATGACAAGAATCAATATCATGGGCAACAGTCAATTAAATGTCAGGTACTGGGATATACTCTGCATATTACATACACCACCTCTCCGACTATCCTGCAAGACAGATGATGTTATCACCATTTCCCAAGTGAGCAAACTGAGGCCCTGAGGTCATTCAACAAAGCTATAATTCAGCCAAAACTCTTTTAAGACTTTGACTGGCTGGTTCACAAATCTATCTGCTTCCCATAATTTTACCCTGTCAGCCATGCAACATCTTTGTATCTTAATGGCCAGTCTCCTTTCCTTCCCACACCCCCTCTACATTTCTGATCTGACTACAACTATAAAAACTAGAGCTAGGGCCGGGCACGGTGGCTCGTGCTTGTAAGCTTCAGCCTATGAAGCGGCCGGGGCTAGGGATC